>MU865384.1:0-107551 GCA_033297215.1 Podospora fimiseda
TTCGCTCACGCGTGTAAATAATTGTAGAGGGACCGCATATCCCATAGGGATGGAGGCACCGCCTCCAGCGGCGTAAGATCAATAATAATAATAATCTTTAATGCCCCATCTCTTGTGTTTCGTTGCAAACATGTGGCATGTGAACAACTAAACGCAAGCTACGGATAGGTACTAGACTCTACAACTATTTAGTGTAGTGTTAGACCTTCCCCTCACCTGGATCGAGCCACCTGCTGGAATCCTGGATCTTTTCTCCGTTCTCCGAAATCGCATTATCAAATGCCGAGCACGATCAACGAACGAACAATCCGGCCGAGCCGACCCGGTCCGGTGTTTGTAGGTATTTTACTCGGGCGGGCGGATCCGGACCAGCTAAGGCACATGAACAGACGATTGACTGCGGGGAAAAGATTTGGAGATCTTGAAAGAGGGGAAGGGGGCAATACCGTATCTACTACTGCGATACAGATTCAACTTGTGGCCTTGGCAGGCTCGGCAGGCTCAGTCCCACAAAAGGAAGAAGATACACCCAATAAATGAAGATAGCGAAAGGAAGGTGGACCTGCCGAGCAGCTAAATAAACGGGGAAATCCACAAATAATGGGCATGAAGGAGAGCTTGGCCTTTACTGAGTCTCCGCTCTCGTCTTGTCATCGTCTTGTCTGCTATTTTCCCCAATTTTCTCAAATTTAAGGTTTTTCTGGCGGTATGGTTGGCTGAAAACCCTTGCGGGCCCCGATTAAAAAGGGATACTAAGCCTGCCGAGCCTGCCAAGGCCAGTAGTTGAATCTGTATCGAGGCAGTAGATACGGTAGCTTTTTGTGTTTGTTTGCTCCACCTAGAATATCATCAGCTGTTGTATTTCGTCATCGTACTTTTGAACCTTTTCTCTTCACCCTGTTAAAAAGATCTAGAGAGCGATTGAACGTATTTTTTGAGTAAGATTCCTTCTCTTAAGCAAAAATACAGTTTGATTGTCAAAATGTCTTCTTCACTCCCAGCAACGATGAAAGCCGTTGTCTTTCATGGTCCCAAAAAGGTGACTGTTGAGGAAAGACCTGTACCCCAACGTAAGGAATTACACACACACATACATACCTTCCCAAAGTCAGGTATTAACATCTCATAGTTCAGGACTCAAAAGATGTAATTGTCAAAGTACAAGCTACTGCTCTCTGTGGTTCGTAAGTGGCTTCGATGCTTCATCCCTGTTTTGTTTTATTATTTATATTAACATCACTACCCAGAGAGCTACACGTCTTCCGCGGTCATCAACCCTCCCCAACAGGATTTATCATGGGCCACGAGTTCGTCGGACACATCGTCGCCGTTGGTTCTGACGTCCAAAATCTCAAAATCGGAGACAAAGTCGTAGCTCCCTTCACCACCTCCTGCAGCGAGTGCTTCTACTGCACGCATAACCATTCCTCCCGCTGTGCCCATTCCTTGCTCTTTGGATGTGAACGTCTAGACGGCGGCCAAGCAGAATACGTTCGAGTCCCTCACGGAGAGGGAACCTTGACTCTTGCTCCTCCCACAATCTCGGATCAGGCCTTGATTTTGATGGCTGATATCTTCCCCACTGGGTTCTTTGGAGCTAAAAATGCATTCAAGCTACTTGAGCCTTCCAATCAGAAACCGAGCGAGATGGTGGTTGTTGTCGTTGGCTGCGGACCTGTGGGGCTCTGTGCCATTATCTCAGCACTCGAGTATAAGCCAAAGCATTTGTTTGCGGTTGATAGTGTCCCTTCGAGGTTGGAGCTGGCCAAGGGGTTAGGTGCTGAACCGCTGAACTTTGCGGATGGCAAGGAAAAGATGATTCAGAGGGTAAAAGAAGTTACCGAGGGTAGAGGTGCTGATGCTGTTATTGAAGTCGTTGGGTTGAGTCCTGCGTTGAGGACGGCGTTTGATCTGTTGAGGCCGTTTGGGGCTATAAGCAGTATTGGTGTGCATAATGCTGAAATTCCTTGGAATGGAGACGAGGCGTATGGGTGAGTTGATGAGTAAACTGCTGCGAGAAGATGGCGATATGATGGCTAATAATGAGAATAGCAAGAACTTGAGAATCCAGATGGGCCGGTGCCCTGTAAAGTCTATTTTTGACGAGGCTTTGCCTGTGTTGGCTAGGAACCAGGATCGTGTGAGGTAGGTAATGCTAATTAGCTGAGTACAAAGTCGGAGAACCATGCTGACGGCAGTGATAGCTTCATGTTTGACAAGATCATGCCGCTTGCTGATGCGGTTGAGGGTTATGACCTATTTGACCAAATGAAGGTACAAAAGGTCATCTTCACACCTTGAATAACTCAGTTTTGCCTGGGTTTCACCAGGCCGTCGTGTAGCCAATAATAGGTCACAGTTGAATCATCCTGAACCGTCGCCAAAAGAATTCTCTTTCCACGTTTAGAGCCCCTCCATGCCATCCACGGAATATTATCTGTCTCTTGGACTACATCAGATGAAGGTGGGTGAGGCTTGATTGCATCAAAGACTGCAGCGAATTGTGCTGGGGTCCATTTCTCAGAGAGATGGAGTGGCAGAACCCACTCATTCTCTGGTTCCTGAGGTATACGATCATTGCGGTCTTTTTCGGCCTTGATAGTCTCTACCTGTTCGTCGGGATGTATGTATAACCGCTTTGGTGGGAGGCCGTAAATGAGTGGTCTTGTGAGATTTGATTGGGTGTGAATGTAGACTTCGGTCCAGTCGTGCTGATACTCAAGATTATCTAGCACTATTTTTGCTAGTGCATCGAGGGGTTGTGTGAATGCCATTGTTATGGTTATGTTTTGGTTGTGATGTTGAGTGGTGTGGGAGAGTTGGGATTCAGAAGCTGTCATCTGGAAAATCTACACTACCCCAGAGTGGGGTCTATCACCGTCAAACCTGGAGGACCACCTTCTCAGATTCGATGTCTGGGGTTCAAATCGGAAATCGCAAAAGTTAAAAATCGGGATCGACGAACGGCTGAATCGCAACAACACCCTGGTAAACTCAAATTCAAGGCCTGACATCATCGCCCAAGGGCACAAGGGGAATCGGGGCCGGAGGAGCTCCTTTCCCGCCTGCCCTTTTCTCTTCAGAACAAGGAAAGGTGAAACCACCCTTGCCAACTTGCCAAGCCGTCATCGCCCCCCCAGTTGACGACGACCATGCTGCTGCGTCGTCCGTCCCCTTTTTGGGGCATTGAAAAAAAAGTGACGACACACCCGACCTTTATTTTAAAGTCACCTCGGCTCCCCCTGCCGCCTGTGCCCTCTTCTTTCATACTTCTTTGTTGACCATCATTGCACATGTATCGGTTGGTTTTATCCTGACACTATCGATAATTGGTTTCTGAATCAGTTCAACATATCCAACCACTTTGGTTGGCTTCTTCGTTTTTCGTACTACATATGTTTAATTTGCTTCTTAACGTCTTCGATTCGCACAAACGTCATTTTCGTCATCATAAGGAGCAATAAAAACTACGATTCCACCGCGATTGCTTCAAATCCCTTTTGCCTTAGCCAAAGTTTTACTGCCACACGCGCTTTCTATTCGAACATTTATATCATGGACAATCCTGACCACGGAAAGAACGCGCAACCTGCGAGGCCGCCGTCGCTCCTAAAGAGGCTTTCCCAAGAATTCGAGGACTCGAGACCACCTGAGGGCTTCGTTGCCGCAACCAGCGATTTAGCATCGACATTCGTCGCCGAACACATCAAACCCAAAATTCATGGAACGACGCCAGCAATCGAAGAGGAAGACGAGCAAAGAGTCGACGCGGTTAAGCTCTTGGCGGGAGACCCAGCGGCGGTCAAGAAAGTACGGTCAGACGATTCTGCGAGCAAGCGCGAAACTTCCTCAGACGAGAATACCATTGCGCCGCGAGTAGACACAGATACGGATGAGAAAAAGTCCGGGGCTATCGACCACACGGAACCATTCGAGAATGGCTACCATTTCCCACCCAAATACTCTACCAAGGACTCGACCAAACAGGGATTGGCCTCATTCTGGAAGTTTTTTACGACTTGGAAGGGTTTTCTTTGGACTATCTACGGTCTTAATGTTGTTGCTTGGGGTGGCATGTTGTTCTTGCTCCTTTTGAACGCTGCACCAGCCATGTGTCATCCAACTTGCGACGACATCGATTCTCCCAGACGAAAATGGGTGGAGTGGGACTCGCAAGTTTTGACGGGTCTTTTCTGCGTCACAGCATTTGGATTGGCACCTTGGAGGTTCCGCGACTGGTGGTTCTTGTTGAAATACAGGATCATGGGAGACTACGATGGACTGCGACGTCTTGCTGGTATCCATCGCAGCTGGTTCAGACTGAAGGGCTCACAGGAGCTACCCCTGGATGTCGGACCAGGGAACATCCCAGAACACATTCCCAGGTCGGCAGTACCCATTCCAGAGGATGCCATTCCTAACGCTGCGCTTACGGGAACTCGAGCACCACCGACCAGCGTGTGGAAGCTGGACTTTGCGATTTGGTCGATGGTCTTGAATACATTTGCTCAATGCGGTCTCTGCGGTGTCATGTGGGGTATGAACCGTTACGATAGACCGAGCTGGGTGACTGGGTTTCTGGTGGCAATTGCCTGCATCATAGCGATTGTGGGTGGATTGGTCATGTTTTTTGAGGGGAAGAAGGTCAAGAGCATTGAAGGAGTTCCATGCAGTGATCGGGATCTTGAGAAGCTGGCCCGTGATAAGGAGTTGGGTATTCCTCACTACAACAACATCAAGGACAAGAAGCCCAAGTCCAAGACACAGGATCCGGAGAAGTGATTGGGATGGTCGGTGGAAGACGCGGGAGGAAAAACATCTTTTTTAATAATAATACTAATGATTCGGAGTATGGGATAAAGGGTACGGAGTTTTGGGGGCATGGAATAATTTGCATAAACGTACATGTACATGATACCCCCTTTGGTTTTTTCGTTGTCAGTTTATTTGAAAAAACAACACGTCATAGCATGATGACAATGGAGCGGTCAAGCAATTGAGTGTCAATTGCACTTTTCAAATTGAGTAAACTGAGTTGGCTGTTTCACATGGTCATGAGTCTCGTGATCATACCAACAGCGTCAGCCAGCACGGCCAGGTCCAGGGGGCCAAGGCACGCCGCTCGGGGCTGTCTTGATAAGGTCCTAGCGAATCAGTCAGCAGGGCTTTCAACTAAAAAAGTGGGGAGGCGCAGGTCCAAATGACAACGGCTGGCCGTTAATTGTTATCCATCACAGCAACAAGCAGTGTTACGGAGTACGGAGCAAGCAAGCCCTTTGACAACAGCCTCAGACTGAGAGGTAGTACAAAGGAGAGAGAGGAAAAGGGAGTTTGAGGTGCCTGTTGATCACCCATACTTTTTTTTCTTTTTGTTCTTTATAAAACCACGTTTTATTTTTTCCAGAATTGAAACAGAATAACCGTCAAGCCAAGCCGGTGCGCGGTACATCCGCCTCCACACCTTACTTATCCCCCACTCTGTCATCATCATCACCGCGTATACGCGCATTCTCCGATCAACATCCAACATCCATTGCCATTCACAATGGCGACAACAATCATTCCCGCGCGAGCAGTTATTCCCTTTTTGGTTGGGATGATGCTTCTCACTGGGGTATGCAATACCCTCTTGACCAAGTATCAGGTTCGTATCATCCCTCTACAACTCCTGCCGATTCAATCCACCGACCGTAACTAATTGATTTCCTCTGTGGCCAGGATAACCAATGCGTCCGCAACTGTGACGACCCAGACCTCAAAAAACGCAAACATTTCGAACAGCCCGTCATCCAAACCCTTCAAATGTTTGTAGGCGAAATGGGATGTTGGTTAGTTGTCGGAGCCATGAAGCTTTACGAACGATACGTCTCCTCCTCATCTTCTTACGAACCTATCCCTTCTTCCGAGCGACACGCAGCCGATAACGCCAGTATTCATTCGTCTACTGCTTTGAACGGAAGTAGCAAAAGTACATCAGTTTTGCGCGGTTGGAGGGTTACATTGCTTTCCTTGCCTGCGATTTGTGATATTTGCGGGACGACGCTCATGAATGCTGGGTTGTTATTGGTTGCTGCTTCGATATATCAAATGACCAGAGGAGCCTTGGTTTTGTTTGTTGGAGTGTTTAGTGTTGTTTTCTTGAAGAGGAAATTGCACTTGTTTCAGTGGTTGTCGTTGGTGGGTGTTATGGCTGGTGTTGGGATTGTTGGATTGGCTGGTGCGATTCAACCTGATAAAAAGGTTGTTTCTGCGATTTCGGAGGTTGATAGTGATGCGATCAAGGTTATTATCGGGGTGTTGATGATTGCTGGGGCGCAGATTTTCACGGCTACGCAGTTTGTTTTGGAGGAATGGATTTTGGAGAGGTCGGAGATTGAGCCAATTAGAGTTGTTGGATGGGAGGGACTGTTTGGGTTCTTGGTTACGTTGTTGGGGATGACGGTGTTGCATTTGCTTATTGGTAGGACGGATGAGGGGAGGTATGGGGTGTTTGATATGGTTGAAGGGTGGAGACAGTTTTGGGAGTACAGGGCTGTGTTTCTGTCGAGTATTTTGATTATGATTAGTATTGGGTAAGTTGTCTCTCTGGTGTGTGGCTGGAGTTGTGGTTGTGTGCTAATTTATGTTTTTTACAGAGGTTTCAACTTTTTCGGTCTATCAGTTACACGCAGCGTCAGCGCCACTTCCCGTTCAACCATTGACACCTGTCGGACTTTGTTTATCTGGATCGTCTCTCTCGGACTCGGCTGGGAGACGTTCAAGTGGTTGCAGGTTGTCGGCTTTGCTCTGCTTGTTTACTTTACTTTTCTCTTCAACGGCATCGTTCAGCCTCCGTTTGAGTTCCTTCGCGTGCCGGAGGTTGAGGAATTGCTTCCTGAGGAACCTATTGAACATAACTAAATGAGTAACTAAACTAAAATATGGGGCGGTACTTTTGGCAAGCAGGGAGTTTACTGCCGCTTTTGTACATAAAGCTGTAGCGAAGATTCTCACTCTCAGACTGTAACGGGCTAAGCCCGATATGGGCCTCGGTAACTCTCGGCCATGAAGCTATTCCGAGAACATGCTTGGCAACGTATACGAAAAACATCTCGAACCTTCTCTTCCAGCGCTCAGACCAACTGGCACAACTATATCAGAAGCACGTTGGAAGAGCTTCTTCACTTCTTTTCTTCTTTTCTTCTTCACTCAAGGATTTTAGTAGCATAAGTAGCACCAATTGCAACACATTGCTGCAAACCATTACACAGACAAGACTTTCTTGGGATTTGGTAACGGATAGGCGTTTGGCTTTTGGGAGGGTTTATAGATGTATACATGGTTTATAGATCATATTGGGAGATTTTCTTTTCTTTGGTTCGGTTTTGCAGTTTAGTTGGGCATCATTGGTATCATTATATCTTTATATGCAGAGCAGGAATTAAACAAGACAAGCGAGACAATGTTATTTATCATCATGATGCTCTTTTTTGTGACTTGGCTCAATTCCATTGGGATCCGAAATGGGACCAGCAGCGGTCAAAAGTGCCGTGCGTATATACCTTACTTGAAGAGAATGTCTCTTCGTACTTCGTACAATGCGGTTTCTCACCTCCCACAATGCACCCGGATTTTTTGCAGTCATAACCCTAAGCCGGTTATTGAAGATATGGGCTTTTTTTCAGCAAGCCATTCCATCTTTTTAATAACCTCTTGTGGATAAGAAAACACAGCTTTTCGAAATATGAAAAGGCATAAATTATTATTTTCATAACATTTCCTTTAAATAACACCGAATTAAACAAAGATTTTTACGTCTTTTTTAAATCCGTTTATAGCAAATTTATTTCTTAGGACAACCTGCCGAGCATTGTAGAAGGTGACAAAGTGCAATGTACGAAAAAGACATCCTCAACTTTAATACCAGTAGATAGATGGCGTGATGTTCATCCTATTCGGTGACATTTTATTTCCTCCTCCTCCTCTCCTCCTTGTTCCTTTATATTGTCGTTCAGGATGATGACGACCTGAACCTGCTGTTGTAGGAAACGTTGATGTGTGCTACAAGTGAAATTGGTGTAAGATAGTAAAGTTATTTAATCCATTTTTCTTTTTTCTGTTTTAATTTGGTATTTGTTTGTTTCTGTTACTTTCCTCCTCCGTAAAATATCTACCTGTTTTGGGGCTTTCCTGGTCCCCTTACGCTGTCGTATAAAACTAACTAGATAGACTGATAAAACTTCAGAATTTCCCATAACACTGTTTGTGTTTTCTTCTCTTGAAAAATCCAGAAACTTTACGTATATATATGGCAATATGCCATCCTTCAACTCCTTCTCTCCTCCTCCATCGATTAGATAAATGACCTCCGGGAGAAAAAGAAAGCAACCCAAAAAAATGAAGAAAAAAACCAAAAGCAATCAAGTCCCCCAAAAATAACTTTGTGTAAAAAAGAAAGAGAGGCAGAACCTCAACAGCAATCTCCCCTCTCAAGAGAGATTAGCCAACAACTCCGCCTCCAAAATAAACTTCCCTTCCTTGTATTTTTCGCTCGACTCAAAGGCTTTATCGTACTTCCACCCGACAACTTCCTTGCACTGCCTGCATAGTATATCCCTAACAATGTGACGGCCCGTAGTCATGTTTCGTTCTGATGGGTCTCCCGTCTCGACGTTTACTACCGTGTTGAAGAGGTATGCTTTTCCGTGTTGGCCTCTAAAGTTCTTTTTTTACACAAAAACATCAGTATATAGTTCTGTGTGTTGGGAAAGGGAAAGGGAAGGGAAAAGCAGCATTTACTCTTGAGATAATTTCCTCGTGTGCGGACAAATGTGTTTTGCAGTTTTTGCATCCAAAGATGCGGTTGCTGGTTAGATAGGTATTATATGCTAGACCCATGTTTTCCGGTGATGTGGGTGGGTTGGGAAGAAGCAAGAAAAAGAAGAAAAAAAGAATATCAAAAAGGGTTTGTTTGGAAACCGATTAGACAGAAGAAGAAGAAAGAGTTTAAGATCGGTTGTGTGTGTGTGAGAGAGGGTTTCTTCAGTTTGTTTGTTTGTTTGTTTGTCCGAATGGGGATGATGGGGCTGAAATCGGCGGGGCGAAAAGCTTTCTCTTTTCCTCTTTGCAGGATCAACCACGTTAAAGAGGCGAAGAACCGAAGCAGATGAGGAGGAGTAGAAGGGAGCTATGTATTAAATAAACGAGACTGGAAGAGTGGCACAACGGAGGAGGAAGAGGAGAACTGTGGTTGATGAAAATCCAAGGATGATAACGGAAGCTCTTCTCGTACGGCCCGGTGTTGTAAGGTGCTATGGAATGTGTGGTTGTGGCCGGGAGGAAGGAAGAGGAATTCGACGGTTAAAATATCAAGTACACAGTACAAAGCCCCAAAACGCCGGTCGGGGTCCGTCCTCTTCACCGAGCTTATTTTTACACAAGTGTAGGTGTGGATACTTGGTGCCGCAAAGTAAAGTTTCCAACGGTTTCTTTTTAAAGTTCAACAAATTTCATCGTCAAAGTTTGTTGTGCAGGTGAATGTGGTCGTCGGAAGTTGGAAGAACTGTGAGTTGTCTGATGGGGGAGAAAGAGAGAGAGACCGACACACCGATAACACCACATGAGCTGATAAGCGGGCTGGGGGAGGAACACCGAACGACGTCAGCACGTCACGAGCATACCAGGGACCCTTGTGAAGAAGCTGGCCACAGCGTGGTGGGGAACCCCTGTTTACTCCGACTGGGGAATATTGGAGCGGGGTTTGCATCGCTGTTTGGAGTCTGGACTCTGGGTCTTTTGATCTCTTGAGAGTTAATACACTATATGCATTTCCGATGCATCTCACATCTCAATACCTAGTGTAAACCCCGCATCATCAGCCATTTCGATCTGCAATGGAGAAATGAAGCCCGTGTGAAATCGCAAGTGGGGGTCCCCACTGGTGCCCCAACTGACAGCACCTCACCCGTCTTGGGAATTGCTACCGTAACCCCTTTTGTTCGTTCAATCATACATCAAAGTCTCCATTTATGTTCAACTATACAATTTCCTCGTTACAATTTCATATTTCTGGCTGGTACAGCTATGTACAGCTCGGATCTAAATCCCCGAATGTCCTCTCCATATCCATCCCACCAAAAATCAAACAAGATAGCCATGCCGACAAAAGACAAGACAAAAGAAAACAAAATATGTACAACAAGAATCAAAGTGAGTTTTCGCGAGCACCGGTAAACCGTCAGCTTCAGAAGATATTGGAAGATTTTTTTTTTACCAAGAGAATGCCTCCTCAACAAAGTCGACATTCCTCTGGTATTGACGGTTTCTAACCGCCCTCCGCACTTCATCGCTAAGGGAACCGGGACCGCAAACAGAGACTGCCATGGTGCCGACTTGGTCGTCCATCTCCCTCCCAACAAGCGCCTCAATGTTTGGCCTGCCGGGAAACATTTGAACCGTTGAGCTGGGGCTGTGGATTTCCTTGGTTGAGCGAGGTCGAGAAACGAAAAGCATGATGCGAAGCACCTCCCGGCGCTTCTCCATAGAAAGAATCTCGGTCATCCACGGTCTGATCCACTCGAGATGCTCAGGGCTCTGGATGACCCAGACCATAACGACCTTGCGGGTGGCCACCGTGCCGTTGTTGTACCCCGCGACCAGGTCTCGCACGTGTGGCACAGCCTGAGTAACACCGACACCCCCCGCAAAAAGCATGACAGTTCCATATGACTGAAGCTTGTGCGAGCCCCTGTACGGACCCTCGACCAAGCACTTGGTGATCAGTTTTCCATCCGGGTTGGCAGCTGCCCTGCTGTACAAAGAACCCGTAAAGCCAGTGCGACCGCGAACCACGAAAGAGAGCGTCGTCTTCTTCTTAGAAAGAACCTCGTGGCGATCCATGGGAAGCTTCTCACCGTAGAGCTGTTCACCCTCCTCGCTCCATGCGACCGTGAAAGGGTGGGATTGCCAGAAGCCGATCGATGGCATGTAGAGGTAAGCGTGTTGGCCGGGTTGGAACTCCCAAGGGCGAGCCATGGTAACTGTGACGCGGCAAGCACCACCGGGAAGCGCCTCGACGAGGGTCTTGGTACCTCCAGCTCCGAAGTTGCGGTAGGCAACGCGAATGAGGCGGGCAACACGGTCAAAGGCCCAGATAGCAACGACGGCGTAGAGGTACTTGAGCTGCGGGAGCTTCTTGAGATCTAGATGGTACCAGAGACCAAGGACGGAAACAATCGCCCCAGCAATATGGAGGAGCTTGAAAGTCTCGTAATACGCATGTCTAAAGATGCTCGACGCTTGGATGCAGAGGAAAACCATAGCAGAAGTGGACTAAATATCTAGTCAGTATAATCTTCAAAACCGATGACAAGGGTGATATGCATACAATGAAGCCCCACATCATGTAAGGAACAGTTGTGGCAGTGGTGATGGCCTTGGCCCAACCGTTGGCTGAAGCGTTGCTGATCAAGAAAGCCAGGGTGTGAGCGAGAGCCTCCAAAGCCACAATTCGGCCCATCCAACGATGAAGAAGATTGAACGAGTCGTACGACATTCCAAGCAAGTTGATTAGCGGGTTGTTGCGTCCAGCCATGAGGAACAGGGGGATCATGTTCACAACGGACAGGTAACCGGTTCTGTTTCTGATAAGCCCGGCTACCTGGCGGAGCGGACCAGAGAAATCTATCGTTATGACACAAAAGGCGACATTCGTAGCGAGATATCCGAGGAGGAAGGCGAGTTGGAGGCGCGAGGGCAGAGTCCCAACGTTGACGGCCGAGCTAACCTGGAACTCCCTGTTGTGACGCTTGCTGAAGATGGGCGCATAGAGAATGTTCTTTTGGAACCACGCAAACTTGGGGGATACCTTGGTGAAGTATCGTTGGGTGTCGTTGTGGAGGCATGCTACAGTCCTGATATATCGGTGAAAAAGCGTCGCGATCCTCCATCCTCCCACCAAAACAGCGACCACACCGAGGACCAGAAGCAGATAATGAGACAGAGCTTCATTCACAAGGTCATGATCCACGCTGTTACCGACTCCTCCATGTCCACCTCCTGCAGCAGCCCCTCCCGCACCTCCGCCTGCACCTCCACCGCCCGTCGCTGTGGTTGTCGGGCTAGACATGTTGGGTAAAAAAGAATCGAAAATCGTCCACTGTTTATTCCAGGCGGACCCTGATGGTAGAATTCAAAATGTCGTTCTCCAGGATCATATGGCGTAGGGACTGCTTTCTAAGCGTCGACCTATCGTCATAAAGTCAAGAAATGAAGGCGTTTTTTCCCCCGCGAATTTCCAGCACTGCTGGGTTTGTGTGTAATGTCGTGTGGGTGGATGTAAGTCTTGTTGTGGTTTCAAACGGGTGGTCGGGAAATGGGAATGAAATGCAATGCACGGGTTGATTGGTATGTAATGTGCCCACACGGATGGACACTGTCAACAAGTCGAAAGAAGTGAAAAAAAGAATGTGGCCGTGTGATGTGATCCGGCGACCAAAGGATGAGAAGAAAAAAAATGAATGTGAAGGGGCTCAAAAGAGGGAGGGAGAGCTTGAGAAGGGAGGAAGGATGTCAATTCCTTGCAGCAGTCAATGCCCTACTAAATAAAAGAATGATTTTCGTGACCAGGCCGCGTCGTCGATCATAAAAAAGGCCAAGGACCCAGGACCTTGTCTTTGAGATGAAGGGGAAAGAGGGACGAAAAGGTGGGATGGAAAGGAAAAAAGGCGAGACATGGATTGGGGGTTCGGTCGGGACCTGCAGGTGTGGGTGTGGTGTGCCTGCGGGAATGAAGCCCCTGCATGGGGAACTTTCCGCTTTTTTGCTGCAAGGGCATTTGGAGTTTTTTTGCACCACGTCAACTCACTAGCCACCCCTCCGAAGTCTTCTCTTCACTCGATTGGGTATCTTGGACCGATCCGTAAATGCAATATGGCCTAGCAAACACCAATTGAATGGATTCAAATCATGATGTTGTGATACGGAAATCTCACCATAATTGATACTTGAAAAACAAGGTGGCTTATCCCTGTCTTAACCCAGCCGTTCAATCCGACGAGTTCGGTCGAGGGAGAAGATCATAAGAAAATAACTTGGACCTCCACTGAACGAAAATCACAAAAACTCCATGTCTTACTTTCAGACGCCGCCACTATTCAATCTATTGCTTTTTTTCTTTCCTGCTATAGCTCCTGCAGCCAGCCATGTTTGAGGCGGCAACCAGCAGCAAGCTCATCACTGATCACACCGACTTCTCTTTGTTCTCCTCATCAGGTCATCGTCGTCCCACCCCTTTTTTTTCTCACTCCGTCTTTCTCGGTATTCATGCATTGGCCAGAAGAAGGCGAGGAAAAGGTGCGGCAAACAAAACCTTTCGGTCCCATCCAATGAAATGCCAAGAACCGAACGTCTCCTTCGCAACTCCGGGATTGGGGGAGATCCTGAAACGGCGCAGCGACCAACCAGACAGGGGTATTATTATCCTTGTCATCCTTGTCATCTTTGATCAAGATCTTTCTTCCTTCCAGACTTCTGTTGGTGTGGCTGATGGCCAACCCTTGAGTTTTTGTGCATATGCAAGCTGCTGACTACCGGGTCTAGACTCAAATCATTCATTACGGATACACAAATATATATTCGGAAGAATGTGTGACCACACTGTAGGTAATATAAAAAAAGTTGTGTAAGGTAAGGCAAACGGTTTTTTGTCTCTTTTTTTGTGTTTTGTCTATTCTTAAACCACACCATCCATCCATCATCCCCTTACACATTACGTGCATGATCCGTCAGCAAAAAGGCGAGCAATTAATGCAACGAGGCGGAGGGAGGGAGGGAGGGAGACCTTGGAGCAGGGGGCGATGTGACCTCCAGGTCTTCCCCACCGACCACCATCCCCCTCGCGTGGCGTCAAGGTCTGGTCTGTATAAAAAAAAAACGGCCCTCGATGACGATCATCGATCTTGAACCCAACCCGATCAATGTTCAGTCTGTGTGTCGAAACAGAATCTGATGATGGTGATGTGTTCCGCGAATACTTGCTCTCTCTCGGACAGAGAGCAAGTATTTTTATCTCTCCTCCTCCAGCTGTCCGCGTCATCGCATTCGGAGTCCAATCTTCTCATAAAACACTCTTTTCAATAAATTCGCCAGAGTCCATAAAAAAAACGGAAACTCTTTCCGATAAACCAAACTCAAACGAAATGATGAACCACAAAAAAGACACCATGGTAACTCATTCCTGTGTTTCTCTCACACAAAAGCTGAACACAAGATTTCGCGGGCCGCTATTCCCCGCAACATGATGATGAATCTCAAACAAAACGACGGAAGGAGAGAATGAAAATCTGTAGGTAACTAGGCGATAATCAACCGGGGCATGGATCATGGATCATGATGATTCACTCAGAAAAAGAGAAGGTGGAAGCGAAATATCGTGAAATAAGTGTTTCACGAGTAAACCATTTGATTCCGATTGCGATGACGCGGAGGAGAGAGAGCAAGTATTCGCGGGACCACATCATCAGATTCTGTTTCGACAAAGACAGACAAATCGGATTGGTTTTAAAATAGATAATCGTTATCGAAGGCCGTTTTTTTTTGTCCAGACCAGACCTTAACGCCACGCAAGGGGGTTCACCCTCTTTTTGCTCCTTTTTACTGCACAAGCACCCCCAGAGGATTATGGTTATAGCTGCAGTAGGTTCAATTGCGTGCAATCGAATAAGATTAAAGCCATTCAAGCCAAACCCTTTGCAACAAAGCCAACTTCTTTACAACCTATACAAATATTTTACACATCCACAGCCTTCGTTTACTAGGACCTTTCCATAACACAAAACTTATAAGTATTAAAAAGAATGTTTATTCCATTTTGCCTCCAACTTTATGCTAATAAAAACATAAAAACAAAACCCATAAAAATACTCTTCTAAAAAGCCAACATTGGCTTGAAACAATACTTGACCTATCCCGCATTTTTTACACAGCCCCTCGATTCCAACCGCCACAACTAACATTATACGGAATAATAATAAATACAAAACGAGATAGATTCCATTCCCTTGATAATGACCGAACTGAAAACCTTTTCCATAACACCCGTCTAGAATGCCCGGACAGTAGCGCCGGTTGTGTCTTTGGGTGCGGAGGTGTTCGAAGAGCCGGTTCCGAGACTAGAAGCCAGAACCACAGACCTGGCAAGAAAGAGACTGCTTGCCAGGTGAAGACGGGCCGGCAGTGCTAAAAGTAACCACACTTGGCGAGGACTGCGGAAAACGACTGTTTTCCACAGAGAGGGCTTGTTGCAAGAGACTGAGCCAAGTTGGTTATGAGGGTGCCGGAGGAATCGGCCCGGCTGGTTGACTAAGCCATCGTCAAAAGTGAAGGTATCACCACAGTGGCCGTAGGGCCAGTTGAACGAAGGTGCGGTGGTTGAAGTGATGACGGTTGCTCAGGGGCACGGGGATTTGAATACTCCGAGTCGGCATTGTGAGTAAGGGGAACTGAGTGCTCTGAGTTTATATTGTCGGCCAGGTTATAATGAATAGAATGATTTTACAAGGTGATGGTGATTTTTTGCGGAAGAGTATGAATGTCATGACTGTGTTATTGGGGTATGGACATCGCCATGTGTTCGACATCGTAGTTGTCCATGGTTTTGATGCTTTGAAATGGAAATGGGTAGACTCTGGCCAGCTTTGTGTATTAAAATGGAAAGCTTTGATCGATGGATGAAGAAGAATGGGAGAAGAGGAATGGGGTTTTTATAATGTTGAGTTGGGAGCCGGAAAATGACGTGTAAAAGGCTCTTTCCCACTGTTCAGGTCTACTGACCTGATGATGATACGACCCAGAAATCGTTCCACAAGATACGGCTCGGCTCGGAGGTGATTTCCAAGGTAATTTACGAGGCAGGTATGTCCAGACGAAGCACCCGCTCAACCACCCACTCAATACAAACGGCCGGCCCCAACAAACGACTGGTATCGATCGTCATTGCCAAACGCAACAACAAACGCCTTCCGCACGCCCTGGCTCCACTTACCAACCACCACTCACCAGCAAAGATAATGGCATTCAATCGAGCTTGATTGCAAGCAATCGAGCCCAGCCATAATAATTGGTATATATACCTGGTTCATCGTCATTCATCCTTCATTATAGCTTCGTTTTCCATGGAAGCCACCTTTTCGGGGTCTTTCCCCATCAATCGGGAAGAGTTTCCGTTTTTTTTTGGGGTTTTTTATTGACTCTGGAGAATTTCATTGAAAAGAGTGTTTCATGAGTATAATACCCCCCTTTGAACGTTTGTTAGCGCGATACTTATGCCTCTCTGATAATAAACATGCCTTTTTGATATTGAAAAGGCCTATTTATTTTTTAAAAAGTCTTTCTCGTTCAAAAAATAGCTATTCATTCGTAAGAAGTCCTTTCCATTATTAAAAATGCCTTTTACTTATTAATTTTGCCTATTCTAAAACAAAGAGGTATGTTTCATTTCGAAAGGCATATTCCATTTCAAAAAGGCATGTTTATTATCAGAGAGGCATAAGTTTCGCTCTAACAAACGTTCAAGGGGGGGGGGGTATTGTATGTACGACTTACCTTGTGTGTGCTTTTTTTGTGGTTCACTCATCATCGGAAAGAGTTTCCGTTTTTTTTATAGACTCTGGAGAATTTCTGGGGTGATTTCTTCCGTTTAAACCAAAGTCTTGTTTCAGATCTTTTCTCAAGCAAAAATCTCTACCGATGAAGACGGGCGGAAATGGTGCGTTGGTTTATCATATAATTCCAATTCTCAACTACTGTATAGTAGAAACACTGTTCTCCAACTAAAATCACATCATCTCAGACTGTGTTGTGTGCATGATTTCCGTTTCCCCTCCCATTACTATTATCCTAACAAAAACAAAAAAAGTAAAAATTTACCATGATATACACACAACGTGTGTCGTAACAACAAAGGGGTATCGCTATCCTACACCAAATACTCCAACAAAAATACACTGTTTGCGTCAAATAAACGACAACTCGTCATCACTGTCATCATCCACAGCGCTTACGCTCATCAGACTCATCCTCTGTACCCTCTTCTTAGGAGGAGCAGAAGCAAAAGTAGCGAATCTAAATGGCTTCTTGCGTGAGAGCCACTTCTCCTGCTTCGCAATAACAGTCGTTACGGCATCCATAGCCAGCTCGTCACCTCCTCTCGTAATAGGTTTTGATAGACGCTTTGGTCGAGCAGCCAGTAGCTGTTGCTGCTTCGTGGTTGGTTTCTTCGGCGGTGATTGAAACACCATGGTCTCATCTTCGAAGCTGATCTCGTCCGCGCTGCTTTGTTCTGGCTCAGGCATTGGCTCTTCTTCTGACGAGGCCTCGGTGTTGGGTGATGAAGCATCCGCCTCTGATCCATACCGTGAACCAGCATCACTGTATACCTCCATCGACTCGTCTTCTGCTTCCTCGTCCTCTTCTTCACTACTCTCCTCAGTAGCAACTACCCTACCCCTCAGAATTCTTCTCTCTCTAGTAACATCAACACTTTTCACCTCCAGATCATCCTCCTCTTCATCCTCATCCTCCTCTGTCCGAACTTCTTCCGCAGCCCTCCCTCTAGAGCTCCGCCTTGTTCCAGATGCAGCCTTCCGTCTCTTAGCAGGGACAGCGCTTCCCGGCGTTCCAACAACCCACTCTCCAATCCCCTCGTCCCATCTAAATCCTCCAAAACCTGCCTTCTTCTTTTTCTCCTCCCCCTCCAACTGCACTGGCGTCCCACATTCCCTTCTCAAATCCTCCGCAAACTTCAAGTCTCTCAAATCCCCCGTAACCTCCGCTAGTCTAAAAGCGCCATCAACCCTTATATCCCTCAACGCTTGCACGGGCAGACTCAAAGTCACCAGTTTATCACACAGTCGTTCCAGATAGATATTAGGAGGTAGCCCGGTTCCCTTCCCACAAAAATGAGCCAAGGAACTCATTAGTGCTGTGGTCGCATCATATTGTAGCATCAAAGTTGGATTACCTTTGCATGTCGTGACTCTGTTCCATGCTTGCTCCAGAATCGTCGACGATGAGTTGGAAGAAAGAGAAAGAAACGAGCAAAGCGCAAGTAAATATGTACCCAATTTGCGGCCTTTGTTGTGGTCGCATTTGAGGTTAGTCGTAGTCGCAGCAACGACGTGCTCTACTCGTCGTTTGATGATGCTTGTTCGATTGCTTGGTGAGGGGTTGTCACCTAATCCTTCCTCGCTGAGAAGGACGACGGATCCCAGAGCGCCGATGGCGCTGACGAGAGTATTTTGTGCTTTCCCACGGATTTGTGTCTGGGGCACGCCTCGCGGTTTTCGCGGTGCTGCGTGGTTGCAAAGAAGTGTGAGGGTTTCGATGGTGAAGGTGAGGGTGTCTTGACAGGGTCTCTTGGTGACGGCTATGTGGTTGATGACTGAGGGCCAGAAGGTGCTGAACCCTTTCGTTAGGATCCAGTCCGAAGGCAAAAGTTCATCTACGAGAAGAGTGGACAGCAGTCGTGGAAGGAGAGAAGTTCCAGATGGATCGCATATCCTGAGGATTCGTAGAGGGTTAAGCGCCGGAGCGGTAAAAATATCGTCGTCTTCTTCTCTGGACGAGCGAGGCCTCGGATACTGGCGCGTAATATAAGTTTCAATGAGATCTGTGAATTCTGGAAAAGGCATATATTCCAGGCACAATCGAACCAGTAAATCGGTAATGGGATCCTCGAAAAGACCTTCTGCTGCGGCATCTTGAATAATTTTGACTCCGTGAGCTCGGGCTACAATGCAGAGGTGCTTCCAGCCGACGGCGACTCCCAAGTCTTCCAACTCGGAATAAATTTCAAAGGAGAGCCCGCAGTCCTTGGGGGCAGTGTTATTAGTGTCGTCGTCGTCCTCGGTTTCATTCTTCTCCCAGTCGATGTACTCGGGAACTTTACGCAGACACATGGCTAATAATGACTTGGGAGCGGCCGCTCGGTTTCTGCTTGGCGCAGTCGCTTTGAGTAATGAAGCCATTGCTTTGACGACTGATTCAGAAAGCCCGTGTCGCTCTGCGTCCATGGTTTGGCGTAGATTTCTCAATTCGGTATCAAAACTGCATCGCGTTTTACAGCAGGCTGAATGATTGCATCTGGTGCTGCCAATATGAAGAGGTTCCGCAACCTCATCTGCCGGCCCTTCTACAGGAACTGCTGGTGAGGATGGCAGATGATTCCGAACGCGTCGAAGAAATGGGGTTGGTAATACAACTTCATTTTCCTGCGATGGCCTGTTTGGTTGTCGTTGTTGTTGCCTCCGTTGGATTTCTCTATGGGGAGTGGTTGGCAGATTTTCGGGCGATGCAGCCCTTGGGCGACCCCTTCTGCCATATTTCCGAAGCGGTTGTTTCTTCTTTTTCTTCTCAGAGCCATAGTCGTCGTCAGATTCCGGATAACCTCGTGGCCGTTTCCCTAATACCACACTTTTCCGAGGTCTTGCATTTGTAAGATTGGCCTGTTGAAGAGTGGCTACACCTTGGCCACTCTTTATGAGATCCCTTCGTTCCTTATCTTTCCTCAACGCGGAGATATGAGTGAGCAACGGACGAAGTAGACGATGGCATCTTGTTGCTGTCCACGGCGCTACTGACTCGGAAGAGGAGGTTCTGAGCGATGGTCTAATTGACATTTAAAAAACTTCTGAAAAAAAATGACAAAATCGGTAGTTTTACAGAGAAAAAAAAAAAGGAGAAAAACATAAAGTCGCGTTGATTTTGATGGATGATGTTGGATGAAGGATGATCTCTTTTTGATGTTTTCATTCGCTGCCAAAGGTACGCACTGTACCAAGACATGTTTACTCCTTGCCGCATCCGGTCTAGCGCACTATGGCGGGGTCGAAAGACCTTTTGCTCCTCAAATCCCGACTCGTGCCGAGCACGCCGTGTGGGGTATTTGCGACTTGACTCAGTAGCCGGGGTCCGTTAAGCCGTGTGTATCTGCATCATAGGTTCCGAAAAAAAAAAAGTTGAGAATTTCAGCGCAAAAAAATAAAAAAGATCTTCACTTCACCTGGACCACACCGTCCTTCCCGTCCACGATAACGACTGTCCTTCCTTAAATACATCACGGGGAGCGTATTGCATGTTCAGCTAAACCCATTGGGCTTTTATTTTGGCCAATCTTTTTTTATTACGATTTCTGTTCTGCACAAAAAATCCCTGTTCGTCTTGCTTCGTCAGTACGAACAGTAAAAAAGATAACCTTCAAAAAAGCTGTAGGATTCGCTTCGTTTTGTCGGCCATACCACTTAGATATCGATAACGATATCTGTCTATCAAAGAACAAACACATTCGACCATGACCACTGAAGTAACATCCAACAGCGCCTCGACGGCGTCGGGTATGGCTTTCCTACCCACTCCAAGCCCAAGTATACCCAAAAGACTAACATAACCGTCTGTCTCTAGACAACCCGCAAGCCGATGTGCCCGTCAGCCAGGAGACTCCCGCCGAGAACCCGGAAGCAGGTCAGCAGGAGGAGGCCGAGGGTGGTGAGGAGGAGGTCGAGCAAGCAGAGGATGCCCCCTTCGCTGTAACGATCGTCCTTCCTCACGAGTCTAAAAAATTCGAGATCCCGGTATGTTGATGCTGAATGGCTGTCAAAAAAGGTGGTCCAGAAGTTCTAAGACGGCATATGCAGGTGTCTCCATTGGAGGCTATTCATGAGATCCGCCAGTCAATCATCGAGCACCCCATTGCTGTGCAATATTCGTGCTTCCACCTGGAACACAACGGCCAGCGCATCAATGACTTTGTTCAGGTCTCTGATGTTGAGGGTCTGGTTTCTGGTTCCGAATTGCACGTTGTCGAGGACCCTTACACCGAGAAGGAGGCCAGAATCCATTTCATCCGCATCAGGGAGTTGATCGGAGCCGCTGGTGACCGCACAGATACCGTCCAGGGAATTATTTCCGGAGCATCCGTCTTTGACGATGTTGTGGCTGCTGCAGCTGAGCAAGCCGAGGCAGCTGAAGTCGAGCCCTACGATTTCGAGGCGCCCACAGACCTCTCCATCCTTGTGCCCAAGGAGTCCCCTGAACCAGCGCCAAAGACCGTCAAGCTTATCTCCTTGTCGCCATGGAACCCTCCCCCGGCGCCTCTCAGACAAAAGGGTCACCTTCTTTACCTGACCATCACCACCAACGAGGGCGAACAATTCCAAATCACTTCGCACGTCGGAGGCTTCTATGTCAACAACTCGTCCAACAACAAGTTTGACCCATCACCCAAGCAGGATAAGAAGGGGTTCTCGGCTCACTCTCTCTTCACCCTGCTCGACAAGCTCTCGCCATCGTTTGCACAGGGCTTTGCCGACTTCCAAACCTATGCCAACCGCAAGGATCCATTGGCCACTTTCCAGATCGGTAACACCGTCCCGTCAGCGCCATGGCTTGTTCCTTCGCCTTCCTCATCCCTCTGCACCCACGTTGCCGATAACACTAGGTCTCAGGAGACTTTTCTCCTGGGCGGTGTCGAGAACACTGACTCGTTGCGCGACTGGAACGAAGAATTTCAGTCGGCCAAGGAGCTCCCCAAGGAGACTATCCAGGACCGTGTTTTCAGGGAACGTCTGATTGCCAAGCTCCACGCTGATTATAACGACGCCGCCGCCCGCGGTGCCGTTCTGGTTGCCCGCGGTGAGGTTGCGCCCCTTAACCCCACCGAGGGGAGAGATGCCCAGATCTTCGTTTATAACAACGTGTTCTTCTCTTTCGGCGCTGATGGTGTTGGCACTTTTACCAGCGAGGGTGGGGATGAGGCCGCCAAGGTTGCTACTGGCAAAGATGTTTTTGGTGTGAAGCTCGTGAACCAACTCGATATTGACGGCCTCTACACCCCCGGCACCGTCGTTGTTGACTACCTCGGCAAGCGTATTGTCGGCCAGAGCATCGTTCCTGGTATCTTCAAGCAGCCCGAACCCGGTGAGAACCAGATTCACTATGGTGCTGTCGATGGCAAGGAGACCGTCGCTGCCGATCAAGCCTTTGCCCCTGGCTTTGAAAAGCTTGCCCAGGCTTTGAGAGTTAAGAAGCACGCCGTTTGGGACAAGGACAACAAGCGCTACGACCTTGAGGCCAGCGTTGAGATGAAGGGTCTCCTCGGCACTGATGGCCGCAAGTACGTCTTGGACTTATACCGCATCACTCCCCTCGACATTGCTTGGATGGAGGAGAAGGCCCCTGAGGGCGCTGAGTACCCCCATCGTATGACTGTCCTGCGCCCTGAACTCGTTGAGGCCCTTGGTAAGCAGAAGGCCCGCGAGTTTGTCGCCGCTGAGCTTCGCAAGCGTGCTCCCCAGAAGGACGAAAAGTCCGAGGAGAAGAAGGAGGAAGATCAAACCAACAGTGAGGCTGCCAAGGGGAATGAGGTCGAAAACCCCGAGGAGAAGGTCGAAGAGAAGCCCGAGGAACAAAAGGTTGAGGAGAAGACCGATGAACAAAAGGCTGAGGAGAAGACTGAGGAGAAGGCCGAAGAGAAGACCGATAAGATTGACATGTCAGACTTCCAGTTTGCTCTTAATCCTGATGTCTTCAGCGGTCAAGTTCCCCAGACTGATGCCGAGAGGGAGGAGATGGCCAAGGATGAGCAGGATGTTCGTGATGCTTGCGCCTACCTTACCGAGACTGTCATCCCTGGCGTTTTGCGCGATCTTAAGGAGTCGGATATCAGCTTCCCCATGGACGGCCGCTCCCTCAGCGCCCTTCTCCACCGCCGCGGCATCAACATGCGCTACCTTGGAAAGCTTGCATCTCAGTGCGATAACGAGCGCCTGGCCTGCTTCCGCGAGGTTTGTGTCCGTGAGATGATTGCAAGATCATTCAAGCACATCGCTGCCAAGTACCTCAAGACCTTGCCTTTGTCTCTGACATCACCTTGCTTCTCTCATCTCTTCAACTGCCTTTTGGGCTCTGCTTTCAACCCCAAGCCTGTTGCTGAGATTGATGAGTCCTACAGGACTCTCTTTAGTGATGCTGATCTCGCTTTCGAGAAGGTCACTCCCGAGAGCTTGAGGCAGGAGATCCAAACTGAGACCGCTCGTCGCTTCAGGTACACGCTTGCTGAGAACTGGTGGAGCCAGATCAGACACCTTCAGCTCCTCCGTGAAGCTGCATTGAAGCTTGGTCTCCAGATTGAGGCCAAGAACTATGTCTTCACCAAGCCATCCGAGCCTGAGGTTCCCGCTGCGGCTCCTGCTCCAGCTCAAACCAACGGCGCTGAGACCGCTACTGCCACCACCACCACCAGCAAGAAGAAGAAGGGCAAGAAGGCCCGTGACGCTTCCCCTGCGAGCGTGAGCTCGGTACCCACTGTGCCTCAGACCTTTAGCCCCGATGACTTCGTCAATGTCGTCCCCATCATCAAGGATTCCGCTCCCCGCAGCGCTCTTGCTGAGGAGGCTCTGGAAGCTGGTCGCCTGTCCATCTACCAGAAACAGCAGAAGCTTGGCGAGGACCTCCTCCTCGAGTCTCTCTCCTTGCACGAACAGATCTACGGCCTCGTGCACCCCGAGGTCGCTCAGATGTATCACACTTTGTCCCAGATGTACTACTCTCTGGATCAAAAGGACGTCGCCGTTGAGCTCGCCAGAAAGGCCGTGATCATTGCTGAACGCACCCAGGGTCTCGACTCTACCGAGACTGTCCTCAACTACCTCAACTTGAGCTTGTTCCTTCACCAGCGTGGCGATAGCAAGGTTGCTCTTGTCTACGCCAAGCATGCGCTTGATGTATGGAAGATCATCTACGGCCCTGACCACCCAGACACCATTACCACCATCAACAACTACGCTGTCATGCTCCAGAGCATCAAGGCGTACCACGAGTCCCGCCGCTGGTTCGAGGAGTCTCTCCGCGTGTGCGAGACCGTCTTTGGCAGACAATCTGTCAACTCTGCTACCTTGCTTTTCCAGCTCGCCCAGGCTCTCGCCCTCGACCAGGACTCCAAGGGTGCTGTTGACCGCATGCGCGAGAGTTTCAACATCTTCCGCACCGTCCTTGGGCCCGAAGACAAGAACACCAAAGAGGCCGAGCACTGGCTCGAGCAGCTCACTCACAATGCTGTTTCGCTCGCCAAGCAGGCCAAGGAGACGGCAGCAAAGAGGGCGCGTGCCGGTTATCGTTTCTCTGCCCGAAACTCGACCTTGGGCTCGTTGGCTACTCCCGCTTCCGAGCTGGTCGGCAACAATACCCCTCCCAACCTGGACGGCCGCAGCATCGACGAGCTAATCAAGTACATTGAGGGTGGCGACAAGCAAAAGAAGGGTGGTGAGAAGAAGCGCACCCCGGTTGGTAGGGGTAACCCCAAGAGACGCGGTGGTGCTGCTGCATGAGCGAGCAATGATTGGCTTTAAATATCCTAGTTTTCTCTTTTTCTGAAGCTCGTTTGACTTGATTCCAGCATTTTAGGTGGGGAAATTTGGAGGCACAAAAAATTCGGGGTGATGTGGGTTCGGAACTGTATGATTATAAGGACACAAAAGGAAAGATGCTTCTTTTTTCTCTTCTTTTGCCAAAAACAGCTTTTCTTCATGACTTGGCGTATATGGCTCTCATTTCTTATTTTGTTATTTTTTTCATTATGAGGGGGGGACGAACACACGCCACTTTATATCCATTTTTGTATCATACGGCATGCCTATCAGTTAGAATCATAGAGACGAGCGAACAAAGCATATATCTTTCTGCAGATGGTTTCCAGCCCCTCCACAAACCGCCCCTAGCCATCTTGGTCCCTTGCAGATTGCATGCCCTGGGATTGGAACGAAGCTGCATGCTTGCGAGGGTTGTTTGCAGAGTACCTCGTAAAACGTTATCTAGGTAGGCAATTGCCCTGATTGCCTGCGAACAAACATCTTTGAAGAGTTTGAAAGCGCTAATCAAAACGGCAATTGATTAATTTCCACCCTCTCAAAGCGATTGAGTTTTCTGTCTTATTTACTTTGTTTTTATTTACTTTTTTGGATTTGGTTTATTTAGGGTTCTTTATTGACACTTTTAGCTCTGTGGGGGACCAAACCAAGTTCTTTCCTGGTAACACTTCTTCAGGAGACACAACAAATATAAATATTTATTCCAAGCACTTCTTCACAAACAAACAGTCGCATCTCTCAAGTCCAAACCAACAACAACAAAAGAGCCAACTTGAACAATTTTCAATAAAAGAGACGAAAAAGTGCGGTCCGTTCCTGCCTCCCTTTTTTCTTTTTTTTTTTTTTTCTTTACTTACTACCCCTTTGACTCAAAAAAACGTCCGAGTCCCTTCCTTTCCTGCAGCTCGGTGGTAGGGTGCGCCTTCTTCAACTCCTTCTCCGGATTTGTTAATAGGGACCCACTTTCTTCTGGCTTTGATGACGAACAAAGTCACAAAGTGCAAAGTCAAGGACACGTGAATTCCCACTTTACAGCCTGGCGTGATTGGACAGTGCTCTTTTTTCCTGCCTCGCGCCTTTGAATCGCCGACGCGAAAAACCTGGGAATTGTCGTGGCGGTTCAATTAAACAAATCCGTTTTCCCAGAATCGCTCACAATTGCACATTCAACCCACCTCGTCATTCTGCGACCACCTGCACCTGCAGCAGACACCTTTGAGGCACTCGTTGACCTCGACACAATCAGCGACCCCACTGCATACCAACAAATAATCCCAACAAAGGGATTTATTACTACCTCTGTCGCATCCAAATATTACATCCGAAGCTGTCTTGTTACGCTGCTGCCCGCCGCATCCCGCATCCCACGCACGCTCGCACACACACGCATACAGCACACACACGACAGGCGCAGATAGCGGTTGTAATAATCCTGATTGCAGCCAGCCTCTTTTCCCTCCAACAGCTCGACCAACCCCTCAATCCACTTTTCAACATCAACAAAAAACCCCTCTCGCACGAATGGTCTAACCCATCCCCACGACACACAATGCCAACACCCCAGAAGCGCGCACAGCGCGCCCGAAGAGAAATGCGCAATGAAGCAGTCGTAGAGGACTCGTCTCCGTCGCGCCCTGCAAAGCGTCGCAAGAAGGTATGCATTCTTCAACGCCCCGCCTCTGCGTCCCTCGATCGCACATTCCCAATTCTTATCGCCATTGTTTCTTTTACCCCTTTTTCGCAATCTTGCAGTCATACACTGAACACATTGATCTCTTGGAGCCCTGTCGCCACCTTTCACTGTTTGTTAACCTTTTTTTCTGGTTACTGACAATGCAATGCCTGCACAGGCCGAGGATGCCACCGGCGAAGGTGCGAATGCGACCGAGATCCCCAACGAGGGTGATTCGTCACTGATTGCCGACCAATCCGACACCAACCTGGAGGACGACGACTTGGTCACCCGTGTAACACAGCATCTGCTCACTGCACCAGGCCAAGTGCAGGCCAGCAAGGATTATGCGAATGCCATTCACGAGCATAACAAGGACGGCGTTAGTGCATACGCAAAACTTTCTGCCGTTGACTGGACTTATTACATTACTCGCTTGAAAGTCAATATTGGACGCTGCTCTGACCCAGCAGCGCAGCCAAAGCATGAGGTCCCAGCTACAGTGAGCCAGGAGAGCGTTGAGGAACAAGAAGATCCCAACACAATTCACGTTGATTTGGGGCCCAGCAAGCTCATTTCGAGACAACACGCAGTGATTTATTTTCATCGCGAAAAGGAGGAATGGTGGTTAGAAGCCAAAGGTCGCAATGCGCTCAAAGTTGATGGCGCATTGTGGAAACAGGGTCAATCTGGCGCTTTGAGAAGCGGTGAGGTCATCGAGGTTGGCGGCGTCGAGATGATGTTTGTTCTTCCAGTGAATCTTGCAAGGATCCAGATTGCCACGCCTTACCTCGAGCGTGCCGGAATCATCAAACCTGAACCAACTCCTGTGCAACAATCGCGTCATCCTCTTCCATCCGGGGATGGCTTACATTCGAGCTCGCCTGGGAGGTCTGCGCGCCAGAGCGGACAGAAACCACTGGCGCCAGCGCCGCCTGACTACAGACGCCTCGGCACTCCTCCATCTTCACTTCGACGTCCCATGGGCGGCTTGTTGGCCCATACCCCGATGGGCGAGGGCACCAGTACCATGCTTATGAGCAATCACACAGAACTTGATCTCAGCCTGGAGGAAAATTCCCACATCAAGCCTCAGTTCAGCTATGCGCAGATGATTACGCAGGCTATCATGCAAACCGAGGAGAGAAAGTTGACCTTAAACGGCATCTACAACTATATTCTTACATCGTACTCATATTATAGAATGCAACCTCAGGGTGGCTGGCAGGTAAGAAAGGTTATTCGAAACTTTCACATTCACCAGTGATACTGACTAGTCTCAGAACTCGATCCGCCACAATTTGTCACTCAATAAGAACTTTGAAAAGGTTCCTAGGCAGACGGATGAGCCCGGAAAGGGGATGAAATGGCAGATTGTTCCCGAAAGCCGTGACGAGATGATTGCGCAAGCCTGGAGAGGAGGTCGCGGCGGCCACCGTGGTGTATCGTCTAACCCGTCATCACCAAACCAATTAAACTACATCACCTCGGGACCAAGAGACATGGCAGCCGCCAGGGAGCCTGCATCGGTGCGCAAACGCAAGGTGTCGCCTTCAGGTTCCCCCCAGCCCCGCGCAGCTGGTATCCGCGAGTCTCATTCAACGCCTGTGCGCGCAAACCGCAAGCCTCTGCCAGATGAACCTGGTGCGGGTATTGACGGCACTCCACTTCCCAAGCTTCGTAGACCAAATCCTTCCAGCACCTTGGGCACGGTTGAAACGGCTCCGGATTCCCCGACATTGACGTCCGGGTTTCTCCAAGAAGATGGTGCGTCATTTGTCACGCCGGCTCCTCATCGAGTTCATCCCCGGCTTGCCCCGCCGAGCACTGCCCAACGTCCCAGCGCTCATATGGCCACTAGTTCGCCTGCCCCTTTCTGGAAGTATGCAGACGTAGGCAGCACGCCGCTGAAGCCTGCCTCGTTCGACAGTCCTACCAAGGTGAAGAACGGTGATGAAGGCGATATTACCATTGGTATTCACCCTCCCAGTAGCAGCCCTCCTCGGCAGAGCTCCCGGAGCAAGTCGCCTGTTCTTTCTCAAAGCCCAACGAGAACTGGCAGTCGTGCCGGCGCTGCTCCAATTTCAGTGCCTGTCGCCCCAGCGCTTGATACCGAATCACCTAGCCCCGTCGCCGTTGATGAGGAGGTTGGGTTCGATTTGACCAAGTAAACACCCACCATCCTTTTTCTTTCAAAAACAAAACCCACCACAGCATCACTAACTGTTTACCTCAGGGGCTTTCAGAGCATCGGCAGTTACCACGCACCAGTCGGACACGGAAAGCAAGTTCCACCTGCTTCGAACGGAGACTTGACTGCTAGTGGCAGCGTTTGAATTCTTCCTCGCAACACGCAGCTTCCCACTCGTCGTCCCCGTCGCAACCGATCGATACGTGAAGTGGATTTGTTTCTGGTCCAAGAGTTATATAGGATTCAGCATTCTCATCATTTTCATTCACAGCGACGCACCATACCGATTCCTTCGGCAATGCTCTTAAGGCTTTCAAAATAAACTTGACTCTTTTTCAAACCCGTTCATCATTATTTTCATCTCTTATTTTTTATTTTCTGGTTGTGTGTGTTATTATCTCCTTATTATGCGTTTCCATCATTATTTTGGTGTTGTCTTCATTCTCATTTCTTCTATCGTGTCTCTTTCTACCAAAACCTTTCTTATTTTTCTCATTCCAAAAAAACATGTAACATTGGGATGGGAGGACTACTTTTAATGGGAACATGAAACAGGTATGAGGTATGTGAAGAGGGAGGAAAGGGCTTATATGGGTAACGGAAAGGGAAATTCGGTTGGGGTTGGTATTTTTGGTAGGCAAATTTGGGATTTATTGGGGGGAAAAAGGTACCTGTCAAGACAGGTAATCATCATAGGTCGGTCGGTCGGATTTATTGGAGGGAACAGATTCCTTTCTCTTTCTTTTGGCTTGTTTTTGGGAAAGGAACCAGGGAAGGTGTCAGAAGGAAGGAAGGATATTTGCTTTTTTTGTTATGGCTATACTTGCAGATAGGGGATTTTTTCATGATATTTGATCATGAGGAAGTATGTTTGTTGTTGTGAAGGTTTGAGGAAAACCAATGTATTTGCAACACACAATCCCAATCTTGGTTTGTTTTGTAAGTGGTGGAAGGTGGTTGATGAGGTTGTTTTTTCATGTAAATAACAGAAAGTTGACAAAATGAGCAAAATGAAGTCTTTGATCATTTAATCTTTTGAGGGCGATATAACTTTTTCGCGCCAGATTATTTAAGACCAGGAGTGTCCTATAGTGACAGTTGTGATGGGGACCGGGATCGTCAGTTCCGGTGGTTCGGTTCTAGAAGCTAGATTGCCTACCTTAGTGGCCGTTGGAACTTCGGCTTTTTCAACCCCACATCGGGCCGATGACTTGCGGCCATTAATTCGGGCCTTGAGAGTTTGGCCTGTAGTGGAGAGTGGGTTCGGGTAATCGAGAGTTAGCGGGGAATGGTGATTTTCGGGAATCGGGAAGGATTTTCTCGGGAATAGCGTCAATTTGCTCTATATTTTTGTTAGCAGCTGATCGAACAACCAGATATGTCGATAACCTTGGAAAATGTTTTCTTTTGCTAGGGTCCGGGTCATTGGATTCGCACATTACAATTCACGAGGGAATGGATAACGTTACCTACCTCGGGGGGAAGGGGTTGATCATCAGATGTGATTGGATGATCGTCATCGGGACCTTGCAGCAAAAGAACCCGAGGAGGTCGGACCGGTATTTTTTGTCAATTTTCACATTTTTCCGATTCGGCATTCTGCATGCAGTACACGGAAGAAAAAAGGGAGTGTGTTAGTTATTTGGACCCGACAGCTTGGAACGCATTCCCGAGGGTGGGACAAGAATTATTTTATTTTATTTTATGCAGGGTTCCGTCGAGGAATTTTTTTTAATTATCTGCTATTTTATTTTTATGCGAGTGAGACAGACAGGCAGACGGGGTGCCAGTGACTCGAAGTGTGTGACACGCAAATGCACGTTCTATGCCGAGCTAAAAATGGAGGAAAATTCCATGCTGTGATACCGCTTCGGCATGCTTCTTAATTGTCTTTTTTTCATCCCATCATCATCCGTTGAGGGGGGAAAAGGGGGGTCGGTCGGTGTGTGTAATTGAGATCAGACAAACCATGGAAGAGATGCAGTGAAAGACAGGGTTAGAGAGGGAGAGTGCAGATTCTTTTTTATGATGAATGACGAAGCAGAGAGAAGACACGAGTGTTACATACATTTTCAACCATTTTAAATTCACACTTGCCAAAGCAGAATTTGTCATCGAAAAGATAATTAAAAAGATTTCGATTAAATGGACGCGCGGAAAAGAAGGAAGAGGAGTCTCTGTGAGAATAGATAAAATGTCTTCGAAAAAAAAACTATAACATTTGTGTGTATGTAACGAGAACGGTGTGTGTCGAGAATAATCCCCCCCTCCCCCCCCCCCCCTACAGTTGACGGAATATCTAATGGGACAGCTGTTTATGTGTACGATACACATGAGAGTTCTCACGAAAGGGCGTTTGATAGCTATGACAGATATATCAAAACTTGATTTTTTGTGTTCGAAAAGAGGGGGGATTAAACGGAAAGGGGCTTTGGGGTCATGACATATGATGAGTAGGGAGGAAAAAATTAGGGAGTTTTATGGACGGGGAATACTTATTTGGATTCATCCGGCTGTTTGGTGCCAATTGTTTTTGGCGATCCAGAGGATTATTGAGAAAGGAACAGTTGGTTGAGTCTGTTGGTGTGTTGGGAGAGGGTTTGGGGAGATATAAAAATGATGGGAATGTGAGATGAAGGGGGTGGTTTTAGGGGGGTTGATTTCTTTAAGGAGAGGAAGATTAACGTAAGGAGAGCTTTAAATCGGAGGAAAAGGTGGCCTAGAGGGTTTCGACATGTTTGGGGTTTTGTTTTATTCGGGACCGAGGTCTGCGGGAGGAGGACGAGGGGATCATACGATGATATTAACAGCAAAGAGATGGAGGAGGTTGGGAGAAGAGTAAGACGATCTGTGCCAAGTGTGCTTGGGAAAGTAAAGAGGGTATATTTCTTAGGTTCAAAAACAATACAGTATTCCATTCATTCATTAATCATCCTCCAAGACAACCTCATACTAAGCCAGCCGCCCATTCGATCCCATCCTACCCATCTTCAAAGCCTTTACCGCCTCATGAAAACTAACAATCTCATCCGCCGTCTCCGCAGGCTTAGACCACCTCACAAACCCGCTCGCATCAATCGCAAATGCCCCTCCCATCTGCCACCTACTCCCCGTTTCGTTCCCCGTTCTATTCCATATCCCTTCCTCCGTACCAAGCTTATACACCCTCCAAAGCGTCCAAGGATTAACCGCATACCAAGTTGACGTCTCCCCCAATCCCCATCGTTTGAACAAGTCTCTGTGCTCATCGACAATGACGTGAACTTCCCATTCCCCGCCTACTTGAATTATCCAATTGTCAGTCTCGCGGACGGAAGACTGTGAAACTGCGACGCATTGGACTTCGGGATGATGAGTGGAAAAGTTGGTAAACAGTTTAAATGTTTTTTCTGCGACTGTTTTTTTTCTCTTCAAATTAGAACTGACGTGGAAAAAAGGGGGGAGATAAGATGACTTACACGGACACCCACAATGCCTTAGAAACACTACAATCACGGGTTTCTCGTAGGGAAATGTGATATCCCTCCCTAATGACGGTGCGAGATCGCCAACTTTTGGTACTGGCGGAACTATGGCGACGCCATTGCTATTGATATTGGCATTACCATTGCCGTTCGTTTCCGCGTATGGAGGAGGAGGCGGGGTTGGAGTGGTGTTGATAGGTATGTCATCGAGGTGTGAGGGGTCGTGCTGTATCGATGGCATTTTGTTTGGTTTTTTACTCAAAACGTTGTTCGGGGATTTAAAATATCTAGGTAACAGTCAGATTTGAGTTGAATGATTTTATTTGGTATGATATGATATATGAGACGTTGATGAGTGAATGGATAAAACATTTCACATGAACAAAACTGATCCAAATGGCTCAGTTTGGGAAGTCACGTTGTCGTCATACTTTGCTTTCTCGCCCGCCCAAACCTTACAGGATAAAAACCCCGCGTTTTTGCGCGCCGCTTGAAAGCCGCCGTTTAGTTGTCCATCCAGACCTCCAAAGAACACAAGCTTGATATTCTTCATGACTTGCCGTAACATATCATTCATTCATCATCACAACTCTGCCAGGCCCCCAAACTGATAATCCCATCACTAAGCACTTCAACTTGCACACCACCACCACCGCCTCCTCCTTCACCACCCATCTGCTCCAAAACAACCCACAGCCCCTTTCCTCCACCAGACCTGCTTACAGCCCCAGGGTCCACATCAATTTCATCAGTTCTCAATCCCAAACTAGCATCCGCAAATTCCCCATCCCCAGATACAGCCAGTACCGATTTATGTGGTCCTATTCCCAATTCCAAACTGAGTCTCAAAGTGGCCTTGCTTGAAGGGGAAGATCTCGCAACCGCATGAAGCCGAACTAGCCTCGCAATGCTCAGCGGCGCCCGTAACTTCTTGTTGCCACCTGTGAATGTAGCGAGCGGCAGATCAGTGCGTAATTTCCCTGCCGCATCAGAAGGGACTGGTTCTATCTTGATGGATTGCAAAAACGACGAGATGGTCAGGGAAAAGTCGGATAACTGCCCCGGCTCAAAGGTGCTGAGAACGATGGTGTACGTTCCGCAATCGATTTGAGGCAGGGAAAGGTAAGTGCAGCCCCGCTGATACTCGGATGATGAAGCCAATATGTCGCGGCCCGTTACTGAGATCTGACGTTTGTTGCCCGAATTGAAGAGGATCGAGATGTGAACAGGCAGATCCCGGTGCGGAGTGCTCAGCAACAGAGATAGAGCGGTCGGTCGGGGTATCGTAAGTGAGTATTGAGGGTTCAGAGAGTAAGTAGGGTGAACTGCTGAACCTCCTGCAGTGCGACGAGTCCAGCTGCCAGTTATCGTTTGAGTGTGCGGAAGGGCAGGAGGTGCAGGTGAGATCGTTAGAGGTTCTGATGAGAAGAATGAGAGTGAAAAAGAGTATTTAGGCAATGGAAGCTCGCCTTGAGCTATGACGAGTGTCTGAGGAACATTCGGTGTGGGATTGTAACGAAGCAGAGTGTTCGGGCTATCAACGTAAGGCCCCTGAACAAGGCATCGCTGAGATTCGGGTAGGGGAACCCGTGTTCCCGGCGGCGAGGTAGCAAAGATTGAGAGAGACATGAAGCCGAGCTGCTTGGAGACGTGCGCAAGAGTTGAGGTGGTTGCTTGGTGGTCTTTTTGGGCTTTTCTCTCGCGAAGAATGTCAAGCTCGCCGTCTTGCCAATGGCGGTTGAGAAGGACCCAGGCGGGACTGCCTGACGGGGAAAGGATGCTGTACTGTGGGTTCTTTGTAAATACGAGTTCCTCGATAGGTTCAGGCACCTCCCAGACGAAGTGATGATCCTGCCGGTGGGCGAACAGAGCTGGGTTCCAATTCACGTAGAGGGAATCGAAATGCTGAAGGACGTCCTCGAAAGCCATCCAAAACTTGTTGGATGTGTTATCTGGCGTTTCGCCCACCGTGTGAACTTTGAGTGTCGCGGACGACCCGACACCGGTCCATACCATGCTATCACACCACGGGTTCTTGATAAGCAATAGACGGCTTTCACCCTCCCTTTTAAGATCGAGCACTGCATAGTCATGTTCCCTAACCAGACCCAGTGCCTTTTCTTCTTCGGGTTGGATGTTGCCCGTACCAAGTGTCAGTATTGCATGCCACTCATCATATGCTTTCTTTATCCTGGTCCATGTCTGGTCCAGTTCAATATCGTCGCTGCAGGGTGTTAGGTATTTTGCCGAGATCTCAGAGCGGAAATAAGACTCACCTTTGAAGGAATATTTGTTCGGGAATCCAACCAGTCAAGACGTGTAGGTCTGTTCCAGAGTTGCTGCCAGGAAAATCATAACCTCCGCGTATCTTTAAATACGCCTTCTCTATAAGGGCCGGCCAGAGAAGACTAGGGTTACGCTTATCGACCACATACAGCGTCCGATCAGTTGTAGTCGCTGGAAGCCGATCATCGATTACGACATGGCGCCAGCTTCCATTGAAATTCATACGAAAGATGTATTTTCCATTCTTGGAGACTTTTGGCCTCAGGGCTTCGTGATCGAAAGGATATATCAGAGTTGAGAGCAGCTAAAAGTCCAACCGTCAGCGATTTACTCCTAAACAAATGCCAAGCAAGTTTGTAGGATGCTGCTCACTGATCCTTTGGTAGAACTGAAATGGCGGGCTGCAGCACACAGGCTGGCTACCACGGAACAGTCTGTTGCCAAATCCTGAGCCAGGTCTATTTCGTTTCTTGCAATCATAAAATGGTCTGGGTCTTGGCTTTCTTCCAGTCGGTCATCACCACGAGGCACAAGTTCTGATGGCCTCTTCCAGCCATCAAATATTACCTCTTGCTCTGGCGAGAGAGAAAATTCCGAGGGATCTCTTTTTAGCCCGTTCCACCGGTTAGCAACACCGCTCATATCAGGCAGGTGGCAGTTTGATCACGGCGCATCGAGCACGCACATGTAAGCATCACCATCGACACCAAGGTCCGTGAACGATTTGGGGTCAGGGTCAGAGTCCCATGGTGGAAAGATATTGCCGTGAAGACGAGACGCTCTTAGGATTATCGTCTTTTCGGCCGTCGTCAGGATACGTGTGGATTCCGGGACGGGAAGACGGGAAGCTGCAGCGGCGTTCCTGGCGTTTGCCTTGAGGCGTTCACCAAGTCCGATCAGCTCGGCGCACTTGCGGCTGAGACGGGAGCGATCAGCCGGTGCCTTTGCCTTGGCGGCGGCCTGCATATACAGTTCGGCGGCGGCGATGGCATGCTTCAATGCCTCCGCTCCGCAAGACTGTTCCAAACGGCGCTCATGTTCCTGGAGATCATGTTAGAAATTGAACGGAACGAGTCATGAATATGTGGATATGAGAGACAAAAGGGGATCCTCACTAAGGCTTGTGCTTCCATGCTTTACTCAAAACACCAAAAAAAGAGTTTTAAAGGCAAAATTTCCAAAACGGAAGGGATACACATGAACTCCCGTTGTGTAACCGGTTCAACGGCTGCGAGCAAGTGTCGATGACGGGCAGGTTAACTGGAGTCGATACCAAGTCGATACCGATCGGTCGAGGCGAAAGATTGCCAAGGCTTGTCAATGCCCAATCACTTGCAATCTTTCGATGTCGAGATCTGTGACGGCTCCAAATCTGTTGCAGGCAGCTAGGCCGCCTTGTGGGGCATGATTGATAACGCGGGGTGAGTCTTTCTTTTTTGAGTGGTGGTTGCAATGTCCTTTGGGACCTGGAAGGGTTGGGATTTTTTTTGACTGGTGCACAGGAAGGGACAGGGACAATTAGGAGATCCCCATCCCCACCATCAAATTTTCTGGCTTTTGAAGAATGATCAACAACATCTCCATCTGTCGTCAAATTTGAGTTGTTGTTGTTGTTGTTGTTGTTGTAATAGGAAATGTCGACTGGCAATCCTGGCTTTGCTGGGCTGCTCGGTTTGTTCCGACCGGAGGGGCATCTCCAAGGACGATTCCCTGTCTTAACGGAGCCGATACATCAACGACGCGGTCATGAGTCGGTTTTGCGTTTTCTTCTAAAAAGTAGAAAAGGAGACCTGAGTTGTGTTCCCATTGTCCATATCCCAATGCGGGTCAATGGATGGATGCTCTTCTAGAGATCCCGTTTCCCGTCTCCCGTGTTTGAGATAGGTACTGTACACTACCATTACCCCAAAAGCTGTCAGCACCACCAGCACCCACCAACCTCGCAGCCGAGGTTATCCGGTTCCATCGGTTATCGATATCACGAGCAAACAAGCACTGAAAACGAAACCCCTCCGGTCCACCGTACCTCCGGACGGGAGCAACCATTTTCACCTCGGCGGTTCCCTATATAGTAATATCTGGGGAAGTCTTGTAATTGCGTGCGCATTTCTGATAGTTGTATATTTCTGTTCCCCTCTCCGTTTCTTTCCCTTTTTTCTTCTCTTTGTTGCTGTTGTTGTTGTGATTGATTTTCCCTTTCTCTTCGTGAATCTTGTGATTCCCCTGTCGACCCTGCAAAGTGAAGTGCGCCGAGGTACATCCCGATTTCCGAATTCGCTGTTATCTGCGGTCTGCCGTCATCAGTGGGGAAGATTTAACCGGCCGGCACTTCAATAAAGCCCATCTGTCGCGTTTCCAACCCCCCGACCGCGATCGCAATTCACAAAACTCCGGAGCGTCATCTCGGATTGTAGAGACACCGTCGACCGCGTGGTAGGAGGTTCAAAGTAGAAAAGTGATGGCCGCACAGTCGAAACCCGCCGCGATTGGACCCTGGGGGAAAGCAACCGCCGGTGCTGCGGGCGCAGTTTTCGCAAATACCCTGGTGTACCCATTGGACCTGTAAGCAACATTGAAATGTGTTTCTAAAAGACTTGTAGCTAATGGGCTGTGTTTTTATTTTTGCAGTATCAAAACTAAACTACAAGTCCAAGTAAAGCGAAGCGACTCGGCAAAGACAGCCTCCGACTCCGACGATCACTACAAATCAGCATGGGACGCACTTACCAAAATCACGGCTTCTGAGGGTGTCTCGGGCCTCTATGCTGGCATTGGTGGCTCTCTTCTCGGTGTTGCATCGACAAACTTTGCCTACTTCTATTGGTATTCTGTTGTTCGAACCTTGTGGCTCAAGTATGCAAATATTAAGGGGCACCCATCCACTGTTACCGAGCTATCAATTGGTGCTGTCGCTGGTGCCCTTGCTCAGCTCTTCACCATCCCGGTCGCCGTCATCACTACTCGACAGCAAACACAGTCCAAGGAGGACAGGAGAGGATTCTTTGACACTGCGCGGGAGGTCATCGACGGCGAGGATGGAATTACTGGCCTTTGGAGAGGACTCAAGGCCAGTTTGGTATTGATTATCAATCCTTCAATCACATATGGTGCCTATGAGAGGTTAAAGGACACTCTTTATCCTGGAAAAGATACCTTGTCACCATTGGAGGCATTTGGTAAGCTCTCTCACAGAACTCATTGACACGACTGCGCTAACATGTTGGTTTAGCCTGCGGTGCCATGTCCAAGGCGCTGGCTACAATTGTCACCCAGCCCCTGATCGTTGCAAAGGTGGGCTTGCAGTCCAAGCCACCCGCGGCACGAAATGGAAAGCCGTTCAAGAGTTTCGTTGAGGTGATACAATTCATCATTGAGCATGAGGGGGCCTTGGGTTTGTTCAAGGGTATCGGGCCTCAAATTTTGAAGGGGTTTATTGTTCAGGGCATTTTGATGATGACCAAGGAACGGTATGTTTTCCCTGAACGAGAGTCCTTGGTGTTTGGTAAAATGAGTACTGACCAAAAGTTTCCAGTGTCGAGCTTCTCTTCGTTCTCTTTATGCGCTATATTCAACTCGTGCGGTCTCGACAGCTCAAGAGGTCAACCGATCTGGTTGCTGCAGCAAAGCTGGTTGCCCCCTTGACTGTGAAATAGACGGTAGTGCTGAGTTGATACCCTGTTGGACACTTTGAATGCAAATTTTGCAACTTGAATTTTGGACATAGAGCGAGAACCCTTTGTACATACGTTTTTATCGTTGGAGATAGACGCAAGTTTAGTTTAGTTTTTATTGAATAATGGAAACAGTCAAAAATAAGTTATGATTTTGGAGGAGACTTGTATGTACCTGACGTACATGTCCCAAAATGCCAAGGCGCTAAGATCCCTTCATCCATTTATACGTACTGTACAGCGTAAATTACACACTTTGCTAGGGCAAAATTTACCGCCGTACTACATTCCTTCACTCCAGCCACACAAAGCCCCGCACCCGCCACAACCCCCGATTTAGGGCAGTCAAATTTCCCTTCCACTATTTGTGCGCGGAGCTCCCATCTTGGTCGTCATACCAGCAACCGACTTCTCAGACTTCAGAAATCGCCTCATCCAGAGTCGAAATCCGTCGCAATGGCCAGTATGTAGACCCCCTGTATCCTGTGTCAATTTACACATCAGGGCATTTTCAAATTGAAGCAGAAATACTGACAAAGATTCACAGAGTCTAAGAACTCGTCTCAGCACAACCAGTCGCGCAAGGCGCACAGGAACGGGTACGCCAAATCGATATTGGAGCCGACGATGCATTCGAATCGCTAACGCAGAGACATACATACAGTATCAAGAAGCCTAAGACTTCCAGATACCCCTCCCTCAAGGGTACCGACTCCAAGTTCCGGAGAAACCACAGACATGCTCTCAAGGGCACCCAGAAGGCTCTGGTACGCATATACCCCTCCTCGACCGTCCCGACGATATCCACGACGACAAATACATGAATCCGAGATATACACCCGGCTGCAGTAAGCTAACACATTCTCTATAGAAGGAGTTCAAGGAGGGCAAGCGCGAGACTGCTTAAATTTCCCGTTTTTTTCTCGAGCGCGGTTGGGGAAGACAGACCATCTTTCGGACATGACCTTAACGAAGGGATACGGTTACTTGAAGGATAGCACCGCTACTGGGCCGGCTTTTCAAGGTGTTATCTAGGGCGGCATTTCATCAACCAAAACGGAAATTCATTGGACTCAAGGGAGAGAGAGGCGGGCCTGATCTGTCAGTCGGAAGGGTGCACGCAGTTTTCTCGCAGTGGTGACGAGTGATGGTTGACGATTGACGATATCAAAACGATGAAAACCGATTGCAACAACTTATACCCAACGTGTCTCATCGTCTATTATATTTCCCAACAGCACGTTTTCCCAATCCCCAGCTTTTCTAAACCCCCTTTCCCATTCAAATGTTGTTGCGAGGACACTCAATACAACATAAACGGCATTAGTGTGTACAGCTCAGAGTTATTTCCCGTGCTCTTCTGCTGAAGGATTATTCTTCGTGCCAAGATCAAATTGCCCTGCTATTACCAAACACCTATGTCTTGACTCTCGAAGGACATTTGGGTGCATGAAAGCAAGGTTATATATATTCCCATCCTTTTGGTGGTCCCTGAGTCTTGAAGTGTTTCTAACGTAGTAGGAACATAATCCCCCAACTGAGCTTGCTTATGCCGACGGAACATGCAACATAATGGCTTGAACGGCCGCCGCAGCTGCGCAGGTTGACCCCGGGATTTACCAGATGTTGACTCTATCCGTAACCTGAGCCAGATTTATGTAGAGGCGGTGGCACACCGAAGATATATGGAAAATGACATGCTTTCTCTTACTCACAAAACCCTGCCGTCGTATGCTCGTTGTGACTTTGCCACAAATTTACAGCCCCCGGTTGGTTTGATAATGGGCCGGAGTGACTTCATGTCAGACCTGAGGTTCCTATTTTGGTCACCAAGTACGGATCCGTAGAGAGATCTGCAATCGATCCCCCCACCTTGAGGCCATAAACGGAAGCCCATAAGTACAGAACAAAAAGTCGAGGTCAGTACATGATGTCAGTTGGATAAAGAAACAAGCCGGTTTATAGACTGGTACTTCTTCAACGGTGTACCCTGGGGTTCAGAGTCTAGGTGCTGCGTAAAACATGCCACCGTCCCATCTTTTTTTGTTTTCGTACCAGGTGTTACTGATCACACTTTTTGTTTCGGTTCTAGAAGCCGATAAGCGTTGGGGGGACGGGATCCAATGAATGGTGGAAGTTCTTGGGATGAGCGGCGCCGCAGGCTGTCTCTTTGCTGCTGTTGGTGGGGAGTTTTCTTAGCCGATGAGGGTCGAGAACAGTGGCCCCCCCTTTCGACCCCACTGACCCCTTTTTTCCCAAATCTTCTGTGCATCCATACAAAGAATTGATGGAACAAATCCATCGAAAGGCTGTAAGGTACCACGGTACACTACTGCAAAAGCTGTAACTTAATGTAACAGATACCCCTTGGGGCCAAAATAGACTTCCATTGGAATACACAAGAAATTCTCCCGATACTCGGAGTCCTCAATGTTTAGAAAGTATGGAGTACCTCGCCTTTTTTTTCCTCTTGTCGCCTGTTCCAGGTTTCCGGAAAGAGGATTCGGAGCCGCCGGGGGTTTGTTGTCCAAGTGAGAAAACTGTGGAGGAAGCGTCGGTGGAGGGCGTTTCAACGGTCCTGGTCAGCTTTAGCCCCAGCCTCAGCGTGGCAGGTGGTGTGCAGATGTGGTTGAGGGCAGAATTGTTAGGGCGTTTTAGCGCTGCAGTGGGCTGTCTCCCTTTTATAGCATGGTCTTGGCTCTGCCACCCCAAATACGGGGCAGCCGTCCCGTCTCGTCTTGCCTGTTGCAATTCAAGACCTGAGGTCAACCTTTTCCCCCTGCAACCTCTTGTTCTCCCTCCAGCAGGTTGTTTCCTCTTTTTCTCTCTCTCTTTCCTCACCTCCCTGTGTTTGTTGTCGCCGCGTTGTCCGTCGTCTGATTTCCTCCCATCCCTCCTCTTGGAAAATCATCTCTCCCTCGCTCTCGCTGCTGGGTCAGGTGTATTTCTTTTGCCACTTTTTCGGGGCTGGTGCTTTTAATGGGTAGGTGCTCCCCCTCCTCAACGTCAATGTTTCAAAGGGATTGGAGCAAGTATTGTTGGGCGCTGCTCCTGCTCTTTGTTGTGGCCGATAGAGGACAAGATAAGAAGACAAATCAACAAACGGCTTCAAGCCATTACCAAGGAATTTATTATTTCCCGTTGTTGCTTTTGGCATTTACTCTCCATCCGACAACCTCGGTCTCGTATTGTGCAAGGCAGCGGCACACCTCACAAGCTCCGTGCTGACCACGCAGCCACACCCAACACATTTATTTTTCTGGGAGCATCACTAATTCTTTTCCCTCTCTCACAGCTCTCGCGGCCTAAACGACTCTTCTTTCTCGCGAAAGTTTTCGATCCTCCTTTGAGGCCAGCGGGACACTGCAGGAGTTTTCGAAAATCTTTGCGCATTTCGTACTCTCCCTTCGAAAAACTCCTTCAAAGTCTCTCGATTCACGCGAGATCTAATAACTATCCCATTACCCCTCCAAACCACCCGATAATCTCCCCAACAGCTTGTGCGCAACGCCCTGGTTCGGTACGTCTTGATGATCTCCAATGGCATGAACATGGGTCCTGCAAAAGATAACGAAACATTTCGCGTTCGCTTGCACCCACGGGCCACACTGATATCCCAGACGCCTGCTAACTCGTTCACAGCCGCGGAATCTGTTTCATCCTCTCCGGCACCTGGCGCACGCATAGGAACACGATTTTTTGAGATTCATCTCTGATTCTTTCTCTCTTTTGATTCTATACCTAGACCATTTCTCTGCCATCTAACCACTAGCCGACCGACGATCAAGTCCTCTCTGGTCCGATTGCGGTTATGGTCAACATGTCCAACATCATGAGCAATCGTAATAGCACCCCCGAGGCTAGTAATATCTCGTCGCTGCGCCCGCCCTCTTCGCGTGCCATCGGAGCCAACACCACTCACAATCTTCGTGCCTCCGCCGACATGGCTACTTTGACCGGGCAGGCTGCGGCCGGACGGATCCGACCTTCCTCGGACTTTTACGGTCAAATGCAGTCTGGTCAGGGTCAAGGCACTGCCGAGTTAGATCCTCAGGATAAGCTGGCTCAGCAGTGGATTGCAGACATCGACCAGTCCGAGACGACACTCGAGGAGATGGCTGCTGCGACGCTTGATCAAGACTTCAAGGACGAGCTGAGTGCCATTGAACAGTGGTTTCAGGTTTTGAGCGAGGCTGAGCGCACAGCTGCTTTGTACGCTCTGCTTCAGCAGACAACTCAAGTTCAGATCCGGTTCTTCATCCAGGTTCTGACGCAGATGGGCAAGAACCATCCCATGTCGGGAGTCCTGTCCCCTGCCAACTTTGACAAAGGTTTGTTGATACACCTATTTTGCGACGCCGAGCATCGACGCGGATCCTGTACCCCTTTTTTTACGACGCCGAGCCTGTGCTGACCGTTTTGGTGTCTAGATCCTATGCAAAACCGCCTGAGTGATGCTATGAACAAGCTCAACGTCGATTCTGCCCGTAACTCGATTGCCCGTGCTAGCCCTGCCGGAACGGTGAAGCGCCAGTCTGTTCTAGACGCTAACACCATCAATGCAATGTTCCCCGATGCCGCCGCGGCCATTGCATCCGAGAAGGCTTTGTTCACTCAGAAGACGGGCAACCCGCCTACTTCTACCCGGAACAGCATTGTGGATAACCGCAACTCGTTGGTAACTCCTACCATCTCAGCCCCCATCGAGGACCCCAATGCTCAGAATCCTGCTTCGCCCTGGGGAGCCAATGACGTGAATCGACCCAAGTCGGCCTCGAGCCAGGCACCAATGGGCCAGTTTGTGCAGCCGCCTCCGTCATCGGGTGCCTTGCGCTCCCCTCGTCCCCCTCAACTTACGAGCAACCAAAATATTCAGTCCACGACGTTGAGTGCCGACAAGCCCATGGAATTGCCTATGCTCTCGCCTTATACTGCGAGCGGCAACTGGGCATCCATGGTCAACACGCCCATGGTGGCTACTTTCGGACAACCACAGGGCAACAATGCGGACATGGTTGCCAACGCTACAGCCATGAAGCTTGCAGCGCTATCCACTGTTAACAATCGCTTTGCTCTAGACGACGTTCGCAAGTACCGCCGGGCTCGCTCTAACGATGCCCCTGGCGCACCTGGTCAAAATCCCCTCTCGCCTGGCATTCCTGGCATGCCTGGCGCAATCATGATCAGTGAGCACGGAGTTGGACCTACCCAGCTTTCCAACCAACTGCTCAACCTGCAACACCAACAGCAACAGCAGATGAGCTTTGCTGCGCACCGTTCACGCCCCAACTCTCCCGGGATTGCAATGCAGGGTTTTGCACCTAATATGGCGTTCACGTCTCCCCAGAACAATGGCTTCTTGAGTGCATATGATGGCGCGCCTGGGCTTCTTAATAATGGACTGGCTCCAGTGAACTTGGCTCAGTTCGGGTTGGGAGGACCTCATGAGGGCTACCACTCGGATCATTCTGATATGGTCCGTGGTCGCTCGCCTCGTGGTCGTAGGGGTACCTCGAAGCCCCCTGAGGATCCCACCGACCCTAGCCTTTTGCAGGATATTCCAAGCTGGCTCCGGAGCCTTCGCCTACACAAGTACACAGAGAATCTCAAGGATATGAAGTGGACAGATCTTATTGAGCTTGATGACAAGCAGCTCGAGGAGCGTGGCGTCAACGCGCTGGGTGCTAGACGTAAGATGCTCAAGGTCTTTGAGCAGGTCCGGGGTAAGTTTTTGACCAAGGTCACTGTCAACGAAACCGAGTGCTAATATTCGCTTTTCACAGAGGCCAAGAACGACGGAAAGATCGGCTAGATGCCCATACCATTTGACCCGCATCCTGGAAGAAGGGGACAAACAACCTGACGTGCCATGATTTAGACGAATACGATGGGAGAGGATAGCTATACACCACTTTTTTTTTCTCTCTGAAACGGCGAGGGGGGGGGCTTAATAATCTTTTTCGTTGCCTTTTTTCGGCTTGGGATTTAGGGAAAAAAGCTAAATGGATAATGATGATGGGTGGTTGATCTGATGCATTTTTCTCTCTGTCTTTGAGCGAGCTGTTCATGAGCCATATTTTCCCTGGATTTCTGGGTCGGTTTTAAACCTTTTTCAACGTACACAAAGGGAGTGATGGGGTTGTTACCTTGGCTATATTCGTTGTTTTTAATTTGCGATAAAGAAGAGGGCAGCAGGGAGAGTTTTTAGGCAACGATTGCTGCATCCTTGCTCAGAAACGGGTAGTTAGGCGTTTTGTAAATTGTTGCTTTTTATACTGTTGCTGCGTTGATTCCGAATGTCCCTTACCTTGGCTATGGGCAATTTTTGCATCATGGTAGTTTGAGTAGATAATCCATTGATTCGAGCTTATGCAAAGATTCCGTCTCCCGCTGTCCAGTTGTGTTAAACGCACAGTGCTGCCACACTTGATATCTTCTTTCATGATCCGGTTTCACAGAACTAACTGCCAGGCGCATGAGAGTTTCTTCCGAATTTGTATATTGAGCATTGAACTTTCTTTTCAATGGTAATTTATCCCTCAACTCGGGTCCCTCATCTACCCCGCCATTAAACTTGTTACTCGAAGGCTTTGGTCATCTGGAATCTGGAACTCAACAACTTTTTCCATTTTTGCCCCGCGGAAAGAGAGCTTAAACTTCCACTCACCACCACCACAGCTTGTCTCCAACCCCACTACTTATCAGCCTACGGAACCATTGTTCCAAAAATATCAGTTTTATCCTTTTCAAGAAATCAATTTTTTCATACAGGTTACAACAAGGAACCATTTTTGGAAAGCAATTCAATATGGACGGAATGGATATCGACGACGGCATAGGAGGGGCATACCCGCCGCCTCATCACCACCATCTTTTTCATCAGCAACAACAGCTTCCATTCGATCATAGTCAAGCCAATGATGTCCCTCTTAGCATGTTGGACCCTAGTTTATTTCCTGAAGGCCAAGCGCCAGTTATTCATCAACAACAACCCCAAGGAGATGTCGAGATAGTTGATAATGACCAACGACACGACGATAACTACGAGGACGACGACGACGACGCAGCAAGTGATATATCTGGAGACTCTGACGCAATGGAATTACGCGCCGAGTTGGAAAAGTTTGATCAGCAGCAAGAAGCATTTATTGCAAAGCAAACAGCTGAAGCAAACGGGGAGGTGTATATACCCCCTCCTCCTGCGCGCAAAAGAGCTGCTGCTGCTGCTGCTGATGGTGCTGCTGCAAAGGGAGGAAGAAAAAAACCGAGAAAAAGAATCGGTCCTCGACAGGCTGTTAAACCGACTCCGGATATTGTTTATCGACTCAGTTTGGCAAAGGAAGCCTTTGAGAGAGAGGATTACGAGGCTACGATTGCGGGGTTGTCTGAAATTATCAGACACAACAGTGAGATTTTCCAGGCGTGGACTATGCTCAGTGCCGTGCACGAGATGATGGGGAATAGGGAAAAAGCGGTTTGGTGCAAGATTTCGGCTGCGCATTTGAAGCCCAGAGAGGTACAGCAGTGGATTAATACGGCAGAGTATGCGTTGGTTGGAGTTGAGGAGATGGAGGATGGGACGCAGGAGAAGACTGAGGCGCTTAATCAGGCTTATGCTTGTTATACGCAGGCTTTGGAGACGGATAGGTCGAATATTACTGCTAGGACGGGGAGGGCGGATGTTATTATGATGCAAGGGCAGAGCAGTAAGGCTCTAAGGGAGTATCAGAAGGCGTTGGAGTATAAGCCGTGGAATATTAGGACGGTGAGGAATATTGCTGATGTGGCGTTGGATGTGAAGAATCAGAGGAAGGGGGCAGAGGTTGCGAAGGGGGCGTATAGGAGGTTGATTGATCATTTGATGGAGGTGGGGAGTGTTGAGGCTGAGGAAGGAGATTTTGAGTGGTCGGATTTGAGGATTTATTTGGAGTTTTTCAGTACGTTGGAGCAGTGGAAGGTGGGGTTGTTTGAGTTGAAGGAGATTTCGAGGTGGTTGTTGGGGAGGAGGGAGGAGAGATACTGGGATGGCTGGGAGGTGGATGATAGGGAGTGGGATTTTGATGATGAGAGGAGGATGGCGGCGCCGGGGTTTATGCCTGGGAGGTATCCTTTGGATTCGTACGGTCAGGCAATGCCGGTGGATTTGAGGGCAAAGATGTTTGTCTACAGATCCAAGATGGGGCCGGAATTTGACTACGAGGCGAATATGCACTTACAACAACTCGACCCGGATAACGTGGCTGCTTTTATGGAGTTCCCAGACTGCATAAAGGATATTGTTGTCAGTCTGTTTGACCGCGTTGATCGAATCAACGGAGATAAATCAGAGATACCGGAAGAGGCCGAACACCAGGCCGCGGAAGCACGAGGGCTTGTCGAGGTTGCCCATCGATTTCTAAGTCTGTACAGACACATCGCCGAAATTAATCCCGATCTTCTTTCCCTGGACGCAGACTATCTCGTCTGCCAGGGTCGTTACAACATGGCCATGGGAGATAAGTTCGGCGCCGAAGAATGCTTCATTGCAGCGATTGAAGACGAAGAGGACCATATCGAGGCTCGTGTCCAGCTGGCAAAGATGTATGAAGGCGAGGAAGAACAGGAAGGCCGCGAGGAAGCTTTCCTTCTCGTTCATGAAGCCATGAACCTTGAGGCAAGGAGAGCAACCATTATGGGGTTACTCCCGAAACGAAAACGTCGTCCCTATGGACCCAGAAAAGGCGGTCCCAAGAAACCGAGAAAGCCCAGGGATCCCAACAAGCCCAAGAAGAAGTACGTGCCTCGTCGTCTGATCAACGCAGAGAAGAGAAGACAACAAGAGCTGGAGATGACTGCCGAAGCAGCCAAAAACTTTGCCATGATGAAAGAGCTGGAGGGCGCCGCGCTGCTGGGAGACGAACAAGCCAAGACGGGCTGGATGAAGGCAGCCAAAGAACTGGTGGACGATTTCCGCTCGTATAAACAATTCTATCCATGGGACAAGTACATCAAGTTTTTGGGGTACGTCACAGACGAAGGTGGACAATCAGCTATCCCAGCCAGGAATATGAAGCTTAGAGCCATGGAAGAGCGGCTGAGACAAAACCTCGCTCCTGCCGAAGGCGAAGATCCCAAAGCAATCAAGATCCCAGTCAATATCCCCCAAGAACACCGAGGGATACCTTTTCCTACTTGGCTGGATATCTTTCTTAATTACGCTTTTTCCCTGGTCAGACAAGGTCAACATCGAGAAGCCTACGTGGTCTGTCACGCGGCCAGAGACTCAGTCGTTTGGACCACGATTGAAAACACCTTTTTGATACACGTGGCCTGGGCTTCTTGTGCAGTTTACGCCGGGGACGAAGAAACCTGCGTGGCTATAGCTCGTTATTTCATGCGCGATTACATGCCTGGGACTGACTCTTATCGCATGTTTTCAGCCATGTGCAGAGTCTGTCAAACTCCTGTCTCGTGGTATACTTCTGGTCCTGCACAGAAATTTATTTTGAGACAAATCAAGACGATGGATAATATCGTAATGAAAACTAATTCCTCCGAAGGAGAAGGAGGAGAGAAAACGCCAGAAATCGGTCTAGACGTCTGTCTATTGACTATATACGGCCATATTCTCTTCACGACGACCAGTTATACCTATGCGCTTTCATACTTTGCCAGAGCGGCATCTATCGACCCAAACAATTGTTTGATTAACCTTAGTACGGGGTTAGCATACATTCATTACGCCCTCAAAAGACAAGCGACGAATCGTCAGTACCTTTTAACTCAGGGTTTTGCCTTTTTGTTTAGGTATTATCACGATCGATTAAGAGACTCAAAAGACAGTCCCGCTCAGAGACAGGAAGCACATTTTAATATTGCTAGGGCGTATTCCTTGATTGGGTTGGGAAATTTGGCGGTGGAGTATTATAAAAAGGTGCTAGAGGAGCCAGAGTATGAATCAGTTACTGGAGAGAATGGAATGATGATGGGAAGTGAGGATTTGAGAGTGGAAGCGGCGTATAATATTAGGAGCATGTGTTATTTACTTGGTGATGTTGAAGGGAGTAGGGTTGTTACGGATCGATGGATGGTTTTGGAGTAAAGAGGAGAAAAAATTATCATTGTTAGTTATGGGATCTAAAATAGTAATCTAAAATAGTAGCCAGAAACATGAAAATAACCCCTTCTTCAGTCTTGGATTAAAATGAGTGAAAAATAAAAGACGAAAAACAGACATAACACACACAGATATTTCTATCCGTCTTACCCGAATTAAAAGGTCGGTGCAGTGGTTTGAACCCATGAATCTTTGCACAGAATAACGATAAGATTAAGAAACAGAAAGAGAGAGAGGATGAGAAAGGGGAGAGAGAAAGAAAACTGCCATGCCATGCCATTCAGCTCCAATAAATTAAGGAAAGAAAGAAATAAAAAGATATGTAATGCCCAAAACCCTCTGCTTTCTCCCAAAAAACAAACAATGAGACAAAAAAAGATTTACCATCTTACACCTTTCCCTTACACACCTTCAAACTTTCGTCACACAATCCTCTAGAGACCAATTCAAACTCCACCCCTTCAGATAATGATCCCGATCCCTTCCTCTAATACTCCATACCACCAAAACTCTGATTCCTCACCAACGTAGCCCTTTCCAAACTAGCCCTCGGCAGCTGCTCAAACGACTTTGTCCTGCTCCTCGCAGTACTAGGTCTAGACAAGATCCTGCTACCACCAATAACACCACTGCCGTCCATACTCCCCCTCCCTCCCTCCCCATCCTCAACAGCACTAAACTCATCCCTATTGATCACCTCCCCAGGCTCATCACGAATCCTATGAATGAAAAACGCCGAAATCAAAACCGTAATACCTCCGAGCGCCAAAACAATCGCAATACTGTGATCCCCGGGCTCTCCGCGAGGCTTTTGAAAGATCCTGAAAATAATACTGCTAGCCACCGTGGCAATAATCTGCGGAGCGGCAATAGCCATGTTGTGGATTCCCAAAATGACGCCAGCTTGGTCTGCTGCTTCCTCTTCTTCCCTTTCATCATCCGAGTCATTATTTGCGCGCTGTTCGTAATCCAATGACCTAGGTGAAAATGTGCGGCGTTGAGCCTGCTGAGTAGCCCGTCTGGCCTCGTCTCTCCTCGAAATCTCTGCGCTGATAATGGCCCATGGGGCCCAGAGAGTCAAGGCCCAAGTGATTCCGACTAGACCGATTAGAATAGTTGCCGCTGTGACTGTGCGCACAAAGACGGTGCAGAGCATGCTTCCCGTGAACAGAATCTGCGCAAACATCCAAGCACGACGAAGGGTGAAGCCGGGAATAACAAGGTAATCAAGCCAAGACTTTTGTTCCTCCTCGTAGTCTTTGAGGGAGCTAGGGCCGCCTTCATCGGGAGATTCCGCGGGGGAGTAAGCTTGAGTATCATATGTAGGCGCAATGAAGAATGGAAGAAAGACATTAGTTGCCAAGCTGGTAATGGCAAAAATGAGCAAAGCAAAAGTACCTTCTCTGGTAGCGTCTTCGTACAGTTTGTCGAGCTGCTCAGGCGTCATGTTTGGGTTTTCTTGAAGGTAGGGTTCGGCATAGATTTCACCAATATACGAGGACGTGTAGAAGAGCATGGGGAAGAATCCAATCCAGGCGCAAAACTGGACTTGGCAAACCTTTTTGGTTTGTGGGGGTAGACGTTTGATGGAGGTGAAGATTTTGCGGAAAAAGGACATGACGCCGGGTTTGTCCTTGGCTGGTGGTCCCTCAAGTCTGGGATCGCGCTCCTTTATGAAGAGGCATGTGGCAAGGACTGTCGTGGCAAGTGCAATACTGGCTATTGAGCAGAGGTCCTTGAACTGGGTATCACCCAAGAACCAAAAGATGCTGGGTAGGTCGGTGTAGCCAGCTAGGTAGCCCGCAATGTTGCCGATGCCGACAAAGCGACTGGCCATGGCATTGGCGACCTCTTGAATGGCGCGTTAGTCTTGATTCACTGTTAGACATTGGGATGGATCGTACCTTGCTGATGAGTGGGTGCACAATCGACAATGAATGCACGAATTGCAGCTTGGACTGCAGAAGTTTGTTAACACCAAACTTTACCCCTGAATCAGGATAACAATGTGTGAAACCTACCTGTGTTGATCGCAAAGTCGAGGATGTATACCCAAAGGACTGCAACAACAATGATGGAGTATTTGACAAACAGCGACTCGGGATCGGCTCCAAATAAACCGAGGAAGCCTCCAATAGCCTCTTTGGTCCATGCAAGAAACATGAGTGATATGATAGTAGCGGCGGCGCCTCCGAGCATGAAGGGCTTTCGCTTACCCCATCTAATACGACAGTTGTCGCTCAACATGCCGACATATGGTTGAACCAAAGTTCCCGAGAGAGGACCAGCAATCCAGACGAGTGCCATGAGGGACTTGCTGAGCCCGAGCGAGAGGAGGTAGGGGGAGCCATTGGACATTTCGACCGACCAGGCAATTTGCAGGCCGCCGATGCTAATGGTCAAGAGAATGAGATACCAAACGCTCTTAGTCGCCTGGTGATCGTCGGAGCCCTCGTTGGCTGCAGACCTGTTGATGAATACATCGTCTTCGCCCGATGCAGAGACCGGGGAGAGCAATGGCGACTGCTCGTTCAGTGCATTGGGATCGAGCTCGAATCGTGGTCGACTATGGCCATCAATTTCATCGCCGGTTGTTTTGATCTTTGCGTTTTGTTTTCCTTTCTTGTCACTGGCAGGCGGCGTCTTTGGGCGTTGTTCGCCTGCGGGGTGGCCCCGATCCGGAATTCCAGCTAACGACGACGTCATGCGGAACAGAGACACAAGCAAGCTGCGACAAGCCGAACAGCCAACAGCAATCGACGCGCAAACTGTCTCTGAGGATGAGACTCGACTAAAAAGTGTAATTTAAACAATCAACGTCTTCGATTGCCGGTCGAGGGCGGAAGGCTGGGGGGGATTCGATGTCGGGGTTTGTGAGTGGTGGGTTGGATGTTTATGTATAAAACTGGATGGAAGCGGGAGAAAAATGGGGGAGGGGGGAAGCTGGGGACGTCTGGGCGTTGCTTGGTGTTAGTCGAACGTTGGTGGCGCCGGGATGGACCCTGATTTCAGCTATGTGCAAGGCGAGCGGCAGCCTGGATAGAGAGTCGTGTGAAACGAAGTGCTCACACGGCCAAGTAGAAGTCTGCCACGAGACAGGTTCGTCCTTCGTCATTCGATTTTCAATTCGTGCGATAGCGGCTGCAAGACGAGAAAACCCCGGCATTCGGCTACAACAAAATCATCCAAGATCGCCCGCAGAGATGCAATGCAACCTTTGATGGTGAGGGAGCAACGAGTTTGGTTGGTCCACGATTTATAAAGAGGAGGGAAAAAATTGAGGCGACACAGGTCCCTGGACTCTTTTTATGAAACCACATCACATTATGGGATGCAGGGGCCGAATTTGGAAGAAGCGCTCGAGACGACAGCTAGCAAAAACCGACCAGCGCTGTGTAGTGTAGTTCTTTGTTTGACCCGAGGATCTGCGGACCTTCTTATCTCGACATTTCTCCCCCATGAAAAATTGGAGAAGAAGTACTCCGTACTTAGTATGTCGGTAGTCTCCAAAACGCCATATGAGGGGTCAAAGGTCATGTCGATCTGCCAAAAGAAAGGACGCCTCCGTGGCCTCCCAGCTGACGATTACAAGCCACGATCTGAGCGGCCTTATTTATAAACCAGCTGATGTACGAAAAGGTACCACACAAATATGTGTAATTGTTTGCTCTCACCTGATCTAACTATTGTTTGGCAAATGTCTCGGCTGATAGATTCTGGTTGAACCAAGGCACCACCAAAAGTAGAATATTGGAGAGAAAATAGTCCGATTAAAAAGTCCAACTTGGAAGTTGTAAGATGATGTCGATGTCAAGTGGAGGCTTCCCCATTTTCAAGGCCTGTGGATAATCTTCCCGCTGCCAAGAAACCTATGCAACCACCCTTTTGGACACACCCCATCCCTGTCCTCTGAGCAGGGCCTTTTGCATGTCTCAGTGGCTTGCGCGGATTGGCCGCCTTCCAAGGTTTCTGGAGCACAAACGAAAGCTGTCGACTTCTCTGTTTCGTTACCAAATGCCAACACTCTTTTTACGTACAGGTTACATTTTTTAACCTTTTTTGATGATTCTTCAGACGGAACCCTGTTGCTCGTGGTGAGCATTGACTCTGTCACTTTGCAGTTTACCAGGTAGTGGCAGTTGCAGTTGCAGTTTCGCTATTTGCTTGTGAACAGGGGCCAAGCCGACCTTGCGAACACGCCCTCCCATCCTCCACCATGCTTTCCGAAGTCGTCACCAGCACCCTCGTAGGGTTTGCAAGTGCGTTCAATCCTTTACCTTGAGATTATTCCAGATTACAAAGATGCTAATATGAGATGTTGCAGAAAGAGACGAAGAAGATCCAGATAGTATGCGCAACCGACCACCTCGACGAAACCCAAAAGACTGTCGACAAGATATATCTAGCTAACTCGACGATGCAGCTCTGGAACCCCCAAAGGCGGAGAAATATTCATCATGGGCAATCTTCATTCTTCTCACACTCTTGATCATCTCGTTCTGCACGAGTTACTTCATGCAGCAGAGAAAGATCACGGCCATCCATGAAACCGTCGTCTCCATCTTTGGAGGTACATACATGCAAACCCTTCCAAACCCCCGGCCATCCTCCATCAACATTTCCTTGCTAACAATGTTGACCTTGTCCAGGAATGACCGTCGGCCTAATTCTTCGTGTATCCGGATTCGACTCGATCCGAGACTTGGTCAATTTCAACTACCAATACTTCTTCAACCTCTTGCTTCCCCCAATTATTCTTTCGTCCGGGTACGAACTACACCAGGCCAACTTTTTCCGAAATATAGGAACAATCTTGACCTTTGCTTTTGCCGGTACCTTCATCTCGGCCGTGGTCATCGGTGTGCTTCTTTACTTATATACCGCCATCTCGCTCGAGGGTCTGGACGTCACTTGGGTCGATGCCATATCAGTTGGCGCAACCTTGTCCGCCACGGATCCCGTCACGATCTTGGCCATCTTCAACGCCTACAAAGTTGACCCAAAACTCTACACCATCATCTTTGGCGAATCTATCCTGAACGATGCAGTCGCCATTGTTATCTTCGAGTCCGCCCAGAGTCGCAAGGGAGGGAGTATGGGCATTGCAAGTCTGTTCCACGGCATATGGTACTTCTTGCGTGAATTCTTTGGTAGTTTGGCTATTGGCTGCGCCGTAGGCATTGCTTGTGCGCTTGCGCTCAAGTATACATATGTCAGGCGTTATCCGGGCATCGAAAGTTGCTTGGTTGTGTTGATCGCTTATTCTACCTACTTTTTTTCCCAGGCCATTGGCATGTCCGGTATGTTTGCTTCCCAGTTCTTCGGTTGATACTTCCCTAACATCCTGACAGGTATCGTCTCCTTGCTTTTTTGCGGTATTACCCTGAAACACTACGCATACTTCAACATGTCCCGCCGCACCCAATTGACTACCAAGTACTTGTTCCAGGTGCTGTCTCACTTGTCAGAAAACTTCATCTTTATTTATCTAGGCTTGGCTCTCTTCACGGAGAAGAACCTCGTCTTCCAGCCGCTCTTGATTATCGTGACAGTCATTGCAGTATGCGCTGCACGATGGCTTGCTGTTTTCCCGCTCTCGCGCGGCATCAACTGGTTTCTGCGTTACAGAGCGCGTCGCGCAGGCAACGTTGAGGCTGATGAGTTGCCTTATAGCTACCAGGCCATGCTCTTTTGGGCGGGCTTGCGTGGTGCTGTCGGTGTCGCTCTCTCGGCCTTGTTCACAGCAAAGGAGACACAAGCTTTGCAGGCTACGGTTCTTGTGGTTGTTGTGTTGACAGTCATCATTTTTGGAGGCACCACGGCACGCATGCTTGAGATTCTCGGTATTCGGACTGGCGTGACGGACGAAGCGGACTCAGATGATGAGTTTGATATTGAAGCTATCGGAGGCGGTCTTTATAAGCGCCCTGATAACAGTGGCATTGGATATAATGCACGAAGGGGATCTGCTGTGCCGTTGGGTAATGTGGGAGGCAGTAACAGAGGTAGAGGTAATGGTGGTGGTGGTGGTGGGTGGGCCTCAGGTCACAGGTCGCCACATGGATTGACGAGGAAACCAAGTCATAACCGGAAGAGCACAAAGGACAGCAACGATTTTGAGAGGTCAGAGCTGTTGGGTGCTCCGGGGAGTAACACGGACTCGGAGCTGGGCAGCGATATTGATATTTCGGACCTGCCACCGCCTGCGCCGAGGAGGAGGTCAAGTCCTATGCCTCCTGGGGGGCCTGCATCATCTTCTGCGGGTGAGTTTGTTGGCGGTAGCAGTTCGGGCGGGGATGATACACCTGCTACTGAGAGCGGATCTGGAAACCAGCCCTTGACGGCTTCGTCGGCACTGAGGCAGCTTTTCAGGTCGGACGATCCGAGTGCGCTTTTTAGACAGCTTGATGAAGATTATATTAAGCCTACGCTTCTTTTGGATGGTGGGCATCATGGTAGAGGAGGGAGTTCAGGAGGTGGGGGAGGGTCGCATTAGATTTCTTGTTTCAGTTTTTGGGAATTAAAAAATATACTGGTTTTTCTTTTTTTTCCCTTCTTCATTCCCTTTGAGTGTTATTGGTGTGATCTTTTTGCTTTTACGCCTGGAGTAAAATGGTTGATGGAAGGAAATAACTTTTATATTTCCTGAAAATCCGGGTTTACCTCTATATAAACTACCCAATCTCTGTTTTTTTTTCTATTCCCCTCTTTACCTCTTCAAAGTCTTTTGCTTCTGAGCATCAGTAGCCACGTTTCTCCCTTCAACCAACAGACCCTTTCTCTTTCTGACACCATCCATGTACCGCTTCGCCACGTTCTCCCTGTCTCCAAACTCACCCAAATCCTCGAGGTCATCCTCGGTGAAAGGAACCCAAAATGGATCTTCATCAAGAATTTCAAACCCAGTGAAAATTAGCTGAGGCTGAGCTGCTCCAGAGGTGCGCTTGCGCATATCGTCTGCGAAACCAAAGGATTCGGCTACGGGGAGTAATGCTTGGATTGTGAAGAAGGGGGTTCCTTCGTTCATTGCTTCTGATTGGACGCTGCCTCTGCGACGGGTTAGGACGTCGTAGACGCGGCCTAGGACCTCGGCTGTTGGGAGGGAGGAATGTTAGTGATCAGAATAGAGGAGAATGAGGTGGGAGGAGGGGAAGGAAGAACTAACTAGATGCTTGAATCTCGCAAGAGTACATGGCCAACATGAGACGAGGAGACCAATCCAAGAAACCCTTGTGGATTGATTGCTGAACTGTCTTGATAACTTCACCTGTTAAACGACCAAAGGCGTCACGAGCTAAAGGAGTAGCGGCTGCTGCTTGGTCATCGGTACCGCTTCCTTCAGGGGTGTTGAAAGTTACATCCTCGATGAAGACCGCTATACCTTGAACTGGTTCATTACAGAGCGGGCCGTGATGAGTAGCGAGTTGAAAAGCGTAAGTAATCTTATCGCTAAAGTGTCTGGGGTGGATGGATTCGTCTCCGGAGATTTTGGTCGTTTCTTGGACTTCTCTGCTGTGTTCAGGTGAGAAAGCCTTGGGGAAGTATTGGTCTTTGGTTGCGTCGATTAGGAGGTTGGGACCTGTGCGGCGGGGACCAAAGGAGATAATCTTGTCGACTATGCCCTTCCATGTGAAGTCACGGCTTTTGTTCTCTGGATCATCGAGTTCGGATTGGAGCTTTTGGGCGAGTTCTTCTGGGGAGAGGGTCTTGAGGGCTTGTCCGACTTGGTCGTCTGCTTCGGGTGATTCGTCCTTGTCAATGGATGGGGTGGTTTCTCCTTCTGAGTCGGTAGAGTTGCGGTCGGTGTAGAGAGACTTGATGCTGGCGGCATTTTTGCTGAGGAAGTCTGTGACGTCTGCTGGGAGGGGTCTGACTCGGAACTTTATGGATACCTGTTTGGAGCTGGTCACACCGACGACGACACCACGGCCGAGGTCCTTGTTGACTGGCGGACGCATCTCTTCAGCGCGGACAATGGTCTCGCGGTAGGGCACAATGGGCGCGCCGGCTTGAATCTCACACCTAGCAAATCGTTCCTTCAAATCTGTAAGGCAGCGTTCGAGATGCAATTCACCAGCTGTCAAAAGGACATGCTCGCCGGTTTCGAATTGTTCGTACTCGGCGCAAGGATCACTCTGAACAAGCAGCTTGAGACCCTGAATCATCTTGTCCAAATCGTTGGGGTGCTGGGGCTCGAGGGCCACACGCACGATGGGTTTGCCGTGTAGACTTGCAATGCCGGCAAGGTTGACGGATCCCTCGAGCTGACTACAGAGTGTACCGGACTTGAGAAGACCGCTTCCCTCTAGTCCGCGGATACCAAAGACCACACCGGCGGGTACGGAGTTTAAGAGTTCGAGATTGCGGCCCATCAGCATGTACAGGGCTTCAACCTTGACCTTTTTTGGTACTGGTTCTGCGAATGGTTGAGCAGGGGAGAACTTGGGTGGCAGGACGTAAATCTCGTCGCCAACGGACAAGGTACCAGAGTAGATGCGTGCAAAGCCAATGAGATGTTCTGGCTCGGCCTTCTTTTCCTCGTCTTCGATTTCAGGGGTTTCCAGAGTAGCACCTGAGAAGGCAGAAGTGAGCGTTGTCATATCGTTATTGTCGTTTTCGCTAGCTTGGGCACGCATTGCCTCTGCACGCTTTTTTCGAGCGAGCTCCCGAGCCTCTTCGCCGCTCATGGGTCCACGTCGCTTGTTTTCTGGCAACTCGCTCTCGGGGATCGAAACCATTTTGCTGACGTAGGCAACCATGGGCGCCGAGGCATCCTTCTTGAAGGACACCATTGCGTCCTTGACGTTTGGATCGATGTGATCTGCGCCGGGTACCTCTTCCAACAATTCTGGGAGACGCTCAGCCTGCGCAGCTTTTGGGGAGGGAAGAGATTCGACGACCGAGACTAACAGGGCGACGGACAGCGGTAGCCACGCTGCGAAGACTGTAGTAAGGAGTAGTCTAGAATCGCGGGATCGCATGATGTGAGGAGGAATTGTGAGGTTCAAGGACTTGGTGATCTTCTCAAGCATGGTTTGGTCTCCCCTTCCACTGTCACCTCCCATGGTAGCCCCGTAAACGGCCCATATTTGGTCGAGAACGAGCTGAACAAAGATTGGTTTCAGAGCTCTTCCTTTTAAATGCTTGGGCCCGAGAACCTTTTTGGTTTTTGGGTCAAGGTAGAAATTTCCCCACAAGACCTTCTCCAAAATACTCCGTTTGATGCCGAGTTTCTTTTCGTAGAGGCCGGCAAATTGCCTCACGGTGAATGCCCAGCCGTCGATGGCACTGCCGAAAATGACATTATTTTTCTCTGGAGCGAAGTAGAGTTCCTCGTCATCTCTTTCCTGGAACTGCAATTCGCCAGTGTCGGCTTGTTGATCTGCGAATTGTGCTTCTTTGGCAGCGGCTGCTTGGACTCTTTGCTCCATCCGTTCTCTCCAGTTGAGGTCCTCCTCCATTCTTTCTCCCTGGAAGAAACTTCCAAGCACAGCGTTGACCTGTTCGAGAATCTTGCTGAGATGGATAAATGCCTCGCCAGGTGTCATTTTGAGCTCGGTGATCAGGCGGTCGATTTTGTTGATAACCAAGAGAGGCTTGAGTTTCTCGGTGTATGTTTGTCTCAAGACTGTGACGGTTTGACTGCATACACCCTCGACAGCATCCACGAGGACAACGGCTCCATCACAGAGACGAGAAGCAGTGGACACTTCGCTGCTAAAATCGATGTGTCCAGGTGAATCGATCAAGTTGATGAGGTATTCCTTCGCTTCAGGTGTTGCGTCTGGACTTGATCTTCGTAGCATAGAGAAATAAAGAGAGATTGCAGATGATTCCATGGTGATGCCACGAAGTTGTTCGTCTGGGCGAGAATCCAAATAGCGAATCTTTCCGGCGAGTTTTGGTGAGATGATGCCATTTGTGGCAAGAAGGGCATCTGTAAGTGATGTTTTGCCATGGTCCTATATGAATAGTGAGCAGGAATGAAAATTGTGGAAAGATTCAGGGTCGATATTGATGACTTACAACATGTGCTAGAATGCAAATCTGTTGTGTGAATGTTTGTCAGCGACTTGTTTCATTGCAGGAAGCTGGTGATGATGTACATATTTGCCAGGGGTGGTAGCTCTTTGAGAAGAGGTCAGGGCAATCGAAATGAGGAGAGAAAAAACTTACATTTCTAACATCATCTGCATTCTGCTGGAGCTTAGCCAGCTTCTCTGGACTGACGACAGGCATCTTGAATATATGTCTTTTAAAAATATGTTTTGATGTAACTCGTCACTAACACCTCGATGGATGCGAATCGAAGAAAGTGGGATGAACGAGTTGATGATAACCGATAGCAAATATTTGGCGGGGTGAAATTGTGGGGCTTCAAGTTGAAGAGTCGAAAACTTGGCGATGACTGAGAATTGAAGAAATCGAAAAATGATGGAAAAAATGGAAAAGAGATGATATATATGTAATAGTTTCTTTCTATTGTTCTATTGTACTGAACCTAGGTTGAACATAATTAGGTAACTTTGTTCAAATTTGAATTAAACTTTTTGAGAAAGGAAGTAATGATTCACACTGATTCAGAGGTAACTTAAAAGTTGATACCGTTTAGTTGCATATATATCCACCAAATGAATCTATGCACCAATCAAACTGCCAATTCGGACAATTACATACCAAACCCTAAACCGTTGAAAGCTGGGCATGACCAAAATTCACCGCTTTGTCTGGCACCCCTCAAGACACAAAAAATCGAGCCCCACCGAAGCAAAGCATTTCCGGGTTCTTTTGCGACGGCCACCACCCACCACCACACTACACACCTCCCCCTCCACTCGACCGACCGTCCAAGTACCACCGACGACCGCTCCGATTTTTCATTACTCCCCATATAAATCGAACCGTCCAGACAAAAACAAATCATGAGTGCTTTCCAGCAGGGTATGGCGCCCGTCCGCGCCATGGGCGATGTCGACAGTGATGTTGAGGAGGAGGCTCTCGTCGCCGACTACAAGGAGCAGGTGCAATATGGTGAGGACGATATGGCCGAGCTCGACCAACAGGCTCTTGCTCAGGCTGCCGATGATCTTCAGGCCCGGTTAGTTCAGGCTGCCCAGCCCCTGGACTTCCAGGCCACTCTCGAGGCCAAGTTCCAGAGCTACGATAACTACTGCAGTCTGTTCCATTACATCCTTAACTCGGAAGGTCCCGTAGAACTCGAGCCCCCATCGGTCAGTCTATATATCATCGGTCCATACGTTGGGTAGGGTTGCTGACTTGGCCGTCTTCTAATAACAGTACTACTGGGCTTGGGATGTCATCGATGAGTTCATCTACCAGTTCAACACCTTCTCCACATATAGAGCCAGAATTGCACGACAGGGCAACAATGAGGAAGAGGCTCAGTTCCTCCGTGATGCCCCCAACACCTGGGGCTGCTATAGTGTGCTCAACGTGCTCTACTCCCTGATTCAAAAGTCTCAGATCATCGAGCAGCTCGGCGCCATGAAGCGCAACGAGGACCCCGCTCTCGTCGCGGGTCCCTACGGCACCAAGAACCTCTACCGCATGTTGGGATATTTCTCCATCATCGGTCTGCTCCGTGTCCACTGCCTTCTCGGTGACTTCAGCCTCGCCCTGAAGACTCTTGACGACATTGAGCTCAACAAGAAGGCCATGTTCGCCCGCGTCATGGCCGCTCACTTCACCACTTACTACTATGTGGGCTTCTCCTACATGATGATGCGCCGCTATGCCGATGCTCTCCGCATGTTCAGCCACATCCTCATCTACGTCTCCAGGACCAAGAATTTCCAGAAGAACGCTCAATATGATTCGATCGCCAAGAAGAACGATCAGATGCTCGCCCTCATCGCCATCTGCGTTGCCTTCCACCCCACCCGTCTGGACGACACCATCCACACCGCTCTTCGCGAGAAGTTTGGCGATGAGCTCCTCAAGCTCCAGCGCGGCGGCCCCGAGTCCCTCCCCGTCTACGAGGAGCTCTTCAAGAAGGCCTGCCCCAAGTTCATCTCGCCTGTCCCTCCCAACTTCGATGTTCCCGAGAGCAACATCGACCCCATGGACCACCACCTCTCCATCTTCATGGAGGAGGTCAAGACCAACATGTTCAGCCCGATCATCCGCTCCTACCTCCGCCTCTACACCACTATGGATCTCAAGAAGCTCGCTGGTTTCCTTGATGTTCAGCCCGATGAGCTCCGTGCCATGCTCCTCGTGAACAAGCAGCGTACCAAGCAGGTTCGCTGGACCGAGGGCGGCCTCTTGGAGGGCGAGTGGGTCAACACCAGCGACCTTGACTATGCTCTGCAGGGTGTAAGTGATTTTCTTTCTGCTGAAGATAATGTGAAACAACTGATGCTGACTCTGATCTTGAAGGACCTGATCCACATCTCAGAGGCCAAGATGGGCCGCAAGCTCGTCGACTGGTACCTCCGTAACCTTTCTCGCACCTACGCATGAATGAATTGAATTGGATCTTTTGTCTTTAATGCGTGGTTGAAAATTTGGGGCGGACGGGTGAGCGACTCTGATAGTAATCAAGCAAGAGCTCGCCTCTTCCCTTTAATATGGGAGGGGTAAGTTGAGCAGGCTGAGTGGTGTGGGGTTTAGTGAATTTATTTCCAGGTGTTTCTCTTTTGTTGCTCAATGGCCTCTTTTGTTCAAGCGGGCACCAGCAGCAGCATTATTTGCATATATTTCCACAAGGGCGGCGTCATTTTCAAATGGGGAAACAAAAACACTTGGGGGACTTTTTTCTTCTTTTTCAAAGGCAGGCTGGCAAACAAAAAGAAGGCGAAAAGGGGGGTTTATAGAGATATAAACAGGTATTTTTTTTTGATCACAACATCAAACTGTAATGAGTTCCCCCCACCTCGCGGTTGGTTTGGTTTGGTGGTGCTGGTCGTTTCGGGGGACTTGGCTCAAGTCTCCTCTCTCAAGTTCGGCCGAAAATACCCCGAGAAAGTGAGTGAGGAGTTAGGAAGGGCGATAAGAAGTCATGGAGGTTGGAAGAAGAGAAAGGAAGAAAGAAAGAAAGGGAACGGAGATTGGAGATGGAGATACGAAGGAGAGAAAGGGGGCCCGAAGGAGAAGAGAAGCGGTGTGTTGTCTGTTGTAGTGCGTATATTTATCTCCTTGGAGATTTCATTGTGATGATGCAATTTGAAGTTGTGTGAGTGAAAAGTGACCTGCATTGCGGCTTGGGGAAGAACCTACGGGGGCGAAGGAACTGAAATGATTTGCTTGATCGGTGTATCGTTCGATATAGGTTGCCCAGAGATTTGTTTTTCTGTATGGTCGTTCTCGAGTGTGCATGTGCGGCGGCGGTGTGTGGCCGCCAGAGCAGCTTTTCGAGTCCTGTTGTGTTACATTACATACAACTATTGTTGCATGCTTAATGGAATATCTGTATAATATAATGGTAGTACTTCGTAGTGGGGGGAAAATATCGACATAATATCAGATACCTAGTCGTTGCTCACCCATACCTACCTCCCTAGTGTAGGTCGTACGAAGCGGCTCGTACATGGACCATTTGTATATAATCATTCCTATTTTGGTACCATGCTGTTACACAACGACAGATAGGTACCACTGTTGATAGGAACTCTCGGGAAGGGGGAAAAGAATTCAGTTGAGTCATTCCTTGCTGCCTGTCGATCTTGATATTAAATCATTCTTTAGCATATGCTTAAAAGAAAGAGGGTCAGTCCTTTTGTGCCGCCGTGTTGCTCCCGTAGCTGCCGAGCGGCAGAGCGTCGTGAATCTCAAGGTCTCCTTGATAAGCGAGCTTGGAAGAAGTTTTGGAGAAAATTTCCGATGAAAACCGGAACTGCCAAGGCCGAATGCCACGTTCGAGAAAGGGCACGTTTTCCCTGGATGGATCAAAGTGAAGGTGTGGTGTGGATTGTGGTTGTCTGGAAAGGGGGATGAAAGGAGGCCTCCAACTCTTTGAAGATCCACACATCCACCAAGTATTGTCCTGTAATATACTCTGTAATGTAAAGTACAGTTACAGGTCCGCAACTCCTCCACACTAGCTTGCGATCTGGCCCTTGTTTCCCCTGGGCCTGTGTTAATCTGGCCTACCTTGGCTTGATGTCCTACTGCAGCTGCAGTACGTAATGTATCATACAGGGCGTTCCTATATCAAAATATCAATCAAGTTCTGCAACGTTTTTTTTTGGTCCTCCACCTCTCGTGTTGTTTCTGAAGCTGGTTCTGTTGGCTCGGTAGTTCGGGTTAGCTCGTTGGGCTTTTCTTGTGTCCCGATGGCTTGATTTGTCAAACGATGACGATGATCAGATGAAAACGGGCCGGTACTTGGATGTACTGCATAGTGTACAATGGGGGTTGGGGTTGAAATGAGGCTGCATATGCAAGCCCCGCGAAGGAGGGGAAGAGGCTGCATTTTATAGGCTGATAGCTCAACGACAGCTTGTTGCCCCTTTTAGTGTACTTCTTTCGACGTCTGACGATCCCGCATAGCTTCGTGCTCGTACATTGCCAAGTGACCTGCCACGCCTGTGTCTTGGTGATCAGCATCGGACCTTTTGATAAGCCTTGTCCTGGCTCGTCACACTTGAGCTTCCGGTTGCTTTGACGCAATAAACGGATGGCGGGGTTGGTTGTTGCGTATACAGCCTTCATACGAGGCATCAAAATGTCGCTGGAATGTGGTAGGGAGGAACTGTTCTTTATCCCGAATTCCGAGACATACAGGACCCGAGAAGGCCCGGCGCGACAGTTTGTCTCACGGCTTCTTGCTGACCGCTTCCCTTCCGATGGCTTGCTGTAGTTTCTCTCACAAGACCACAAGACCTCACCCATTGTTGGTCCTTGATCCTGTTCTGAACCAGGGGGTCCTACACTTCTGGGCGACGGCAACCCCACCTAGATTAGCATCTTGGCAACCGAAGCTGGACTTGTTCCAAGACAAACGCTTTTCTGCTTCCGGGTGGGGTCAACCAGCCGCTGATGCACTCGGAGCGGGAAAGAAGCTTGAGAAGAAGGCGACCGGACGATGAAGAGGTTGGCGCCCAGGGGAAATCCCACATTTGTTAGCGCTGACCACGGCGCTGATGGCGACGATGACGGCAGAAGGGGGAAACAGGTGCACATGAGCACGCGAGCAGCATACTATTCTGAGCGGGCGGGAGTTTGGATGGCTGTCAAGGTCGAAATCCCATGTTCTGAAGTCAAGCTCAGGTGACCCATTGAAACGAAAGGGAAAAGCCAAATACCGTCATAACAGCTTGGCCTCAACCCCGAGCTGCGGGTTGCCAAGGCACCCTATGGGACTCGGCGATGGAGAAAGCTTGGCCTGCTGTGTGTCGCTGTAACAGCGTACGGAAGACGGGCACACGGGTAAGGTTGTGATGGGTGTGTTATGTGGTTATGTTATGTAGGGAGGCGAGCAGCGGGTGAGAGGTGACGGGACAGGAGCCGGTTGTCGGTTGTAGGTTGTGGTTGTAAAAAGTTGGCGATGGAGGGGCACGAGTAAAGACTTTTTTTGGCGGTCCCGTCGATACCTACCACCGAGATGCAATCGTAAAGTAAGGTAAGTGGATATGTCCAATTCAGGTACGTACCGTCCATTTACAGGCAATGAAACAATAAAACATGACGGGACGCAGGATTTGGAGCTTATCTGCCTGTTGTGCTGGTGCTTCTGATGCTGATGAGCCGACAATCGAAAATTAATAAACCAAAAAGACAAACATTTGAATGTGAAAAAAAGTACATGTACCAGCCCGGTTGTCTCATCGGCACCCCGAGAGCCCTTGGAGCTCCTAGCAAGGGTAAAATTGCGGAAAAAGGGTGAGTGGTGACAGCAGCCCACACTCGCCAAGACAAAAGGAAAAAAATGGAAGAGGATGTGACACTTCCTGGCCAAGCAACAGCTCCAAGGTAGAGAGAGAGGCCAGACGTGGATGTGATAGATATCTAACCACAAGGGTGCCTGTCGACTTGAGCTTGGCTTTTCTTTTTCTTATCCATTCTTCTTTTATGGTTGTGCTCCTCTCTCCTTCCATCTCTTCACTCTCACTCTCTCTTTCTTCTTTTTTTGTTTCTGGAAAAAAAGAAAGTTTGGTGCCACCTCTGAGTTATACCTACCCACGGTCGGTTCCAACACACCACCAACGCCCGTTTGCGACTGCCGCCTTCCACATCGACTAAAAGGCTCCAGGCTCCTTTCAAGACGAGCCTGGACCATTCAAAATAACGCCGTGGATTTCTTAAAGCGTGCAACTCAAAAAACCAATCATCTTTGGACGCCATCAAACATCAATACATTTCATTGTCGTTCTCACGCCAGTAACGCTCTCGTCATCCTACGTCCAAGAGTTCAAGGTAACATCGCCAACCGAACCCAATAACATTGGACCGCTCTCATCAGCTGAGAGCGACTCCCACCACATACGACAATCTTTTTAAAACACCACATGCGAGTTGTTGCCGGATAGCCTCTGCTGGCCTCTCCTAGAGGCCGATCAAGCACTGGCATAGCTTTTTCTTTTCTTGAACAGAGGAAATACCTATCTCTAGCCAGCAGCCGCCCACCAACCGGGATGGCTGGTCAGATCACCAAAAACAATGTCACCGCGCTGAACACCTCGTCGCCTCTGGCAGCAGCCAAGAGTCCAGATTCAGATGTCTCACCGCACACAAAATCAAATTCGGATCCCGCCGACTACTTCTCGCATGGATCGCCCGCCTCCGGAGTAAAAACTGACGGCGCTCCGGGCCTGGGTGCAGCATCTGCTGCCCCGCCAATCGTGGTTGCATCGTCCGGCGCTAGTACCGCTGGCACCACTGCAACCACGTCCTCGTCAACCTCGGGCTCCGATGGCTTGGGAAAGCTGGGGCGGGCCTCACACGACAACGACGAACTCCCGACTGTACCATCTAGAAAATCGTCTTCGGCATCCGTCACCTTCCGCCCGCCTCGAAATCCGTCATTACCTCAAGGTATCCCACGAAAGACAGACAATAGACGGCTCCGAGAGTCGTCGCCTGAACCTCGAAAGTGAGTGGCTGAACTTACAGAACTTGTACATGTACATTTATTCCCCCTGCTTTCTTTTCCCGATCTGAATGCGGCGTGTCGATCAACCCCAACCCCTAGAGGTTCTCGTACCTGAATGCATGCCACGCGGCGCTTGTTTTCGGATGCTTGCATGAAGACAAGTCCTGGTGCTGGGATTCGTGGCGTCAAGATTTCGACACGCACGCTGTCAGAATGATTGTTCTTCAACGCCGTCGATTTTCCCCAACCCCGCACCTTCTCCTAGGCTGATTCCCTCACCACTTCATCGTTGCACGAAGAAAAGAATTGGGATAAACGGCGGCGTGGAGGGGAAACGGGAGGATATCAGCAGCAAAGCTGGTGTGTTGAAGTGCGGCTAAAGAGCTCTGGACCCGCATCATCACACACTTCCTCAGTGAGGACTGGTAGCCAAGCTTCAAAAACTCAACCCCGCCACCCCACCAGGCCACTCGCTAGAGTCTGGGTTCTGCCTCGACAGATGTCATGCTTCCCACCCGAATCCCGTTAGTCGGCGCTGTCGAGGGGCGTCCCTTCATGGTGAATTTGTGCATTGCTGGGTTTCTCGGTTGGTCGTCCGAGATTTGTTTCGGTCGGCCGACAAGTTACTTTTCTGCATGCGCAGACATCACGTTTTACCCGCGTCATTCTCCTCCCTGCCCCCATCACTAAGCCCACCACACCATCCCTAAGCTCTCCAAACTCTACCCACCCGGGTAGAGATAGGCTGAGTTTGAATAAAAATTGCCGCAAGGGTCGCGCTGCTTCGTCATAAACGCTTGCCTCCTTCATCCCTGTCCCATTCTTGCCTTCTAATTCATTATCCCCATTCTTCTGGGTCACTTTCTTGGTCTCTTATCTCTCTGTTTGCCAGTCATAACAGATCAAAAATACTTCAAAGGTCATGGCAACGCTAACAGAATCCCCGCTCCCACCTCACAGGTTTAAGCCGCATGTTGGGTTCGACAATCTTCCTGTGGGCGAAGCGACTAAAAACAATCCATCGAGCCTGGTTCTGCAAACTAGACACCAGGGCTATCAACGTTCACGAAGATCTCGGACGTTTATGATTGGGGTTGACGAGCACAGCTATTCCGATTATGCGCTAGTCTGGCTCCTGAATAACATGGTGGATGACGGTGACGAGGTCGTTTGCGTGAGAGTTATGGAGAGCCCCGTGGGCAAGGGCGAGAAGGCGTACCAAGAAGACGCAAAGAAGCTGCTTGAAGGCATCCAGGCCAAGAACGAACGTAACAAGGCGATCAGCCTCATCCTCGAATATTCCGTTGGCAAGCTTCATGACACATTTCAACAGTTGGTGAGCACCCTTCCACTCAAACTTCCAGGCTCCCCGAGACTCATTGCTAACCAACGCTTTCATGGATGATGCAGCTCTCAATGTATAATCCCTCCATGCTAGTCGTGGGCACCAAGGGGCGTTCTTTGGGTGGCATTCAGGGTCTCATGAGTAATCGGAACTCATTCTCAAAGTATTGTCTCCAGTACAGCCCTATTCCGGTTGTGGTGGTTAGACCCGACGACAAGCGGCAGAAGAAGAAGGAGAAGCGGACACACGACCCAAACCGTCAGAGTTATGCGGCCATGCTTGCGCACAACGCAGGCAAGCACGAAGTAGACAGCGAGGGAGGTAGCATCTACGAGCTAGAGACGAGTATATCTCCCGACGAGGAGGCTCATCGCGTAGCTGCAGCAATTGGACTTCCAGCGAGATTCGACCCAACCATCAAACCGTATACACCGCCGACCAACTCTCGTCGTTCATCACCCGTGGCAGGGGTGCGCTCACCGCTGTCGGCTGGGAGCACTTCAGCTTCGCGATCACCAGAAACGACACGCACCGAAAGTGGAGATGAGGAGAGTGATAACGGCGAAGAGGGAGACGATGATGAAGAGTTTGAGGTGGAGGCTGTCTCTGCTCAACCGGTGCTCGCGCGTAAGAACTCGGAGATCGTGAAGGAGCAAGAACAGAAGGAGCGACTACATCGTATGGAACAGGGCGAGGCAGCGGCTCTGCTGAAGCATCAAGCGAAGGAGGCAGAGGAGGAAGAGGATGAGGATGAGTCTCGGGAGAAGACGAATGGATAACGGCACGAGTGTACGTGCGGTTTCGATGGGGTATTAAATGATGAATTATCGGGGGACCTCTTACGTTATAGCTTGGTGGGAAGGTGACAGCGGAAATTATTAAGATTAAAGCATTTTATGAGAGGGCTTGTGGGACTTTGAAGGGTTGTAGGAGGGGAAATAAGCAACGGACAGGATTCTTTGGGTTGTAATTATAGGTCCATGTACCAAAGGATTGAAACTCTCAAGCGGTTTTTCCTATGTATATAATAGTTTTAATTGCGCATGGCAGTTGTGACAAACTGTTCAGAGTTGTAATGCCTGTGATGATTTGATTAGATGTGAATGCTGGAATAAGGACTTCTCGGGAACGGGTGGACGGCCTGGGCCTGCCCGGTGTGGAGGAGCGGAACTGTCGGCGCGCGGGGACGGCCAGCAACGGCAGTGAACGGGTGCCTCTACCGGTAGGGCAGGCAGTGCATGTGGGGGAGGGGTCACGGGGGGGGTTAAGGGGGGTGGCCCAAGCTTCTAACCCCCCAGTCTTGGAATTCTTCGAAACGGTAAACCTAGGGACCCCAGTTCTTTAGCGCTAACCCCCATTTCAGATGGGGGGTTGGCACGGTTGGCTTACGTCTTATTCCCCAAAATCCATCCCATCCCAAATCCAATTCAACAACCGTCATTCCATTTCACCACAACAACCACGCCAAAAAACTAGAGCAGAGAAAAAAAACTACTGCTTGTCGTCGCCCGTCCAAATACGATAACCATAACAACTAAACAACAAATAATCATAATACAAAACAAAACAACAAGAAAATAGAATTTATGGTCATGGCGGAGGAGGGGCTGATGATACTAATCTGAAAGCCGTTCAACCCAGCTTTCTTTTTTTTTTTTTTTTTCCTTCCATCCCATTACAACGCGACAACGAATACCTTTAGCGCATAACCGACTTTGATAGTCAATCACCCTTCGACGACACCTTTTTTTGTACCATTCTTTTAATACAAACCTTCACGATGGACGACGACGACGGTACCTCCTGCTCACCAACCTCTTGCGGTCCCCCCTCTTCGCTCTTCTCCCTCCTCTTCGCCTCCTCACCATTTTTAATAACGTTCTTCTTTACGACTGCGCTATCGTACGCGCGCTTATTCCCTCTGCTGGCTAAACTACAGCAACATCCTACTTCTTCCAACAGCACGATATCAGACGGCGAGGATCATTTTTTGCCGGTTTCTGCTCCGGTCAGTTTGAGGCAGGCGCATGCTGAACATGCGGAAAAATCGACAAAGAGAAAAGTTGCGGGATGGACGTTTGCTGTTACGATTGGGTTGAGTGTTGTTTTGGGGGAGTTGATTCTTGCTGAAGTTGCTTTGGAGGCGTTGACTGTTGAGGTTAGGGGGTTGTTATTGAGAGTAACGGTTCCGAGTTTGATGGTTTTGCTTGTGGGGGTTATTCCGTTTTTGGAGGTGCAGAGTGTTGTGGGGAGTTGGTTTGGGTTGAGGTTTGGGAGGGATGGGAGGACGGGGAGGTTGCCGAGGGTTGCTTGGGGGTTGTTGTTGGGGACTTGGTTCGGATGGTTGGGGGCTTTTTGGTATATTGGACGGGTGGTTAAAGTTAAATCTTCTGAGGGGGGAGGGTTGGGGAATGATGTTGTTATGGGGAAGATGGGGTTGGATAGTACGGGGATGATGATGGGGATGAGGTTTAGAGGGAGTGATGAGGAGGAAGGAGGAGGGGGGTTATCGAGGGCTTGTTTGGAGAGGATTGGGGTTATTGGGATTTTGTCCATGGCGTTGTTGAGTGGGTTTGCGAGCGTGTCGAGCCCGTGGCATACTTTTGCGGATAATAGAGCGTATAAGAAGAGGCCGATAACGGATGCTGATATTGCGAGGAAGCAGGTTGGGTTGGATGCCACGGGGGAACTATTGGCTACGAAAAGACATCGGTTGAGGTCGTTGCAGAGGAAAGCTCAGGCTGTTGCCGAGGGGATTGGGGGAAGTGCTGCGGCGAGGTCGAGGTCGCTGAGTCCTGGTGGTGCAGGGCTTGTGGGGAAGATGCTTGGGTCGTTGAAGACTATTACTGGAAATGGAAGCGGGGAGGCCGCGGAGATCAAGGCTTTGCAGGTTGAGATTTCTGGGTTGGAGACTATGGAAGCAAACTTGGCTGCTTCGTTGGCGTCACTCAAAGCGAGGCAGGCTGCGCATGCGAGGGATGGGACTACGTTGGGTCGGCTTTTCGCCATTCCGCAGTACGTCTTTGCGCTTTACTGCGTATATCGTATTTTTGCTACGGTTTTGACTACGATTCGACGGAGCATGGCGACGTATCCTTCGGCATACTCGCCCTCGTTTGCCTCTTCAGATCCCATCAGCAGGCTGTTGGGTCTCCTAGCTAAACATTGGGATCCGAAACTTGATCAAGTGGCGTGGGCACGGCAGATATCATTTTTGCTGTCGGGAGTTATCCTCGCGGCAAGCGCCAATTCGGTATTGCAAACATTTCGAATATTTGCAAAATGGATGCCGGGGTTATTGTATCAAGCTCAGTCGAACCTGGCGTTGCTTATTGGGCAACTGGCGGCTACTTATGTTATAAGTGCTGCTTTGCTCTTGAGGAGCAGCTTACCTAGGGAAGTGGGGAGATCTGTGGGTGATGCTTTGGAGAGCGCTCTCGAACCGGGGTTTGTGGACCGATGGTTTGAGGGGTGGTTTTTGTTGGCTAGTGTGTTAACTGCTGTGGGGATATGGATTGGGCGAAAGGTTAGTATATCGGGAGAATTGGATGAGTGGGATGAATATGGAGGGGAAGAGATGGGTAATGTTGGGCAGAAGAGGTCTTGATTTTCTCTCTTTTTTCTCTTTCTGTTCTTATTTATAATGTAGGATTTTTTTAGTATGACAGTCTGGAACTTGTATAATTTTTTATTTTATTTTTGGAATTCAGCGTTTACCTAGGGATGGGTTTTTTATTGATGTATGTATATATAACAAATCGGGTCAGGTGGTATTTTGGATGTAGGAAATCTAACAAGTAAAAGCAACATCACCACGTTGGTGCAAGGAGTGCAAACATGAGACGAACTACGGATTATACTGTACAGCATAGATAAAATGTCGATCTCATTGGTGACTTGACATCTATTTTTTGTACAACTGGACTACGGGGTTCTCACACACAGACCCTTTGGTCACTAAAACCCCCTGCTTATGCAAGTGTACCCGTGCGCACCACAGCAATGCTTTTGGCTTTCCTCACCACCCAATCAAATCTCTTGGCAGGGGGTGACTCGGTTCTGTATCTCTCAAACGCAAGTCTTGTTTCGTTTCTTGGGTGTGATGGACATGATTGGTTCTTGGGCAATTGTTCTTTTCTGCACAAGAAGTTGAATACAACATGTGAGTGGTTGATTGGAGTTGAAACAAAAATTGCGAGCGAGGGGTGCTTGGAAAGGTGAGACAATGAAGATCTAATTGGAGGTTACTGTATCATCGCTAAAGAGAATGATGAAGTGATGACAAGGGGGAAGGGGGCCGTGGGGAGTGAACGTGGTGGTGTTGAAGAATTGAATGACTTTCTTCTTGATTTCCATCTTCTCTCCATTTTTCCCCCATTCTTTTCTTGCCGTGTCACGGTGTTGTGTGTTTGTAGGTTAGATTGTTGTTGTGCAAACGGAAGCTGTGCTTTCCCAAAATTCATTTCTCTTCGTTTGTTTTGACAATTTATGTTATTTTTTTACATTTCATTCCTTGCGAATTTTTATTTTTCTTCTTGGTTGGAGGCAGCTTTTTTTTGCCGGGTGTTGAGAAGGAACGAAAAGACACGAAACTTGGGAAGGCACATTGGGACGACGACGACTTCATTGACAACATTGCTCGGATCGGATAACACTTTCACCCACATTGAGTTTTTTTGAACGAACCTAGTTGAATAAACGACCAAAAATCGATTAGATCCCGATTCTGATACATATCGGGTTTCGGGGGAAGAGCAAAAAAGATCTCGGCATCAATCGACCATACTTTCGGGTCCAAGCGGCAAACGGGCAAACGGCAACGGCAACACAAAGGGAAGGGGTTAGTTTGTGTACTGCTTGCTGTTGTGTGAGAGAGTGAAAAGAGTGTGTGGTTTTGTTGAACCACAAACCAAATTTCATTTTCCATCACACAACAAACGGATACACGGCATACTGGGTCGTGTTGGGGAAGACAGTTGTTTCGTCAATCATCAAACCGGACCTTTCAATAACGCCAATTTTTCTCTCTGTTCTTTTTCCCCTTCTTTTACGCCTCTTCAATTCAAAATGCATACCCTTCAACAACAACGATGGACCACCCTCCTAATCCTCCTCCTCTGGACCTCAACAACAGCCACAGCCCTATCCCTCTCTAACTTTCAACTCATAACCTCCTCCGCCGTCCCCATCCCATGTATTCTGTCCTACAACTCCCAAATAACAGGATGCACAACCCGGGATTTCATCAGAGGAAACTTTTGTTCATCTGAATGCGTCCGAGGCCTGACGAAAATCCAAACGGACCTTCAGGACGTATGTACCGATGCTAGGGTCTCCGGCACTTCGGTTTTAGGACAAGTGCTATTGGGGAATTTGGTCGGGTTGTTATGTCCTGGTGGTACGGTTCGGCCACCTACTACTACTAGTGCGAGAGTGGTTTCTCCTACAACGACGAGGAGTTTACTTACTTTTACTACAGTTCGTACTGCTACTACGACGAGTGCGAGTCCCCCAACGAGTACGGAGGAGGTCGAGGATACAACGACTAGCAGTAGCAGTAGCACTACTACTGAGGAGGTGGTGAGGACGCCTACGGATGTACCTACTTTTGTGCAGTCGGAGGTTGTAACGACTACAACGACGAGCAGCAGTACTAGTACTAGTGTTGCTGCCCCTGAAGCTACGAATGAGCCGGGGTTGGTTCCTGGGTCGGGAGGAGGAAGTCCATTTGATTTTGCGGTTCGAAGTAGTGGTGCCATGAGGAGTAGCATGGCTAGTGATTGGGTAATTGGGGCTGTGGTTCTGGGGATGAGCCTGATGATGGTCTTGCATTGAGATGCATCGAGGGATGGGGAAGTTAAGGTTGTACGGACAAATTAATAGGAGGCAGATGAAGAAGGGAAGTGTCATTCATCATTGCGATTTAAAAAAGCATTGCGGGCAAAGCAAAGCAAGCAACAAAGTTTTTCTTTTCTTCTTCTTTTTACCATGTAGTTTTAGGAGCCATGATACCACATGCACACACACATGATATTCTATTCATTTTTTCTTCTTATTCAAACTTGCATCTGTTCGTGAGATAAAACTTGATACCTGCAATGAAGCGTGCCAAAATAAACCTATCCAAACCGACAAAAATCATGTACAATTTTGAATCAAGATGTTAAGCTGTTTTGAAAAGAAAGTCCCTTTCCCTCCATTATTCAAAATGTTTCTTTTCTTACATTGTCTTTCCAAACTTTCCAACCATATATAACAAGAAATATCCCTCCTTATTTTCAAGCCTTCGCAGATCCAGCCCACAAATCAGTCATCTGAATTAAACCAGGAATACTAGCCAACAATCCAACCACACCCTCAGAAACCAATCCCTTATCAGTGCTCCAATGCACAGTCAATGGAGCCCAAGCCAAGCTCTTCGCCATGCTCTTATTCCACGACGTCTTTTGCTCAGCAGTCTTGACGCCTTCCTTGGAAGCAAACCTCTGCGCAGCCAATCTACCAATCTCAACACCAACAAAAGCGGCCCAAAACCTAGCGGACCACTTGTACGCCTTGGCTTGCTGCTTAGGCGTCCAACCCAGAACTCCCTTTTGTGAGAGGTATGCTCCGTTCTCAAGAGTCTGAAGAGCCACGCAGAGCAAAACCCGAATATACTCCAACGCAGTAGCTGATTTGGAAGTCTTTTCAGCCTTCTCATCTGATGCGGAGAAACTCTTGCGAACCAACCCGCGAGCCCAACTATAAATCCCTAAAAGAGCCCACAACCGCAAGATAGTCCGAGCCTCGGACATCAAAGCCGAAAGCGCATTAAGCCGCTTAGCTAGGACGAGAGCCAAAGCGGCCGAAGTGGGTGGTTTATTCGGGGTTGAAAGGACTAGAGTGGTGCCGCGGGGCAGAGAGGTGAGTACGGTGAGCCAGTCGCGGGCTGAACGCTGGAGCGCGGAAGCGGATAGGGTGGTTAGGATTGACGCGGAGAGTTTAGATGTGTACCCAACAAAAAGCATGACGGTGTCAATGCCTGAGGGGGTGGAGAGACATTTCTCTAGACGGGAGACGAGGGCGTCGGCGTTGGAAGGGAGAGCGGCGACGAGCGCGGTGATGGGGAGGGGTTTGGCAGGTTTGCTGGAGGGGACGGAGGATGGGATTGGGTCGCCAGAGGGGAGGTCGGCGATGGGGACTGGGGCGACGGTTGTAATGTCCCCTCCTGTTTCGGGAGCCGACGGGGCAGGCGCCGCTACTGATGTTGAGTTTGCCATTGTTTTGGTTATGTTTGTTGTGATGATGATGTATGTTGTTGTTGTTTGGTTAGGTTAAGGTTGTAAGATGTGGCGTGTCTTGAAAAGATGAGAGAGGGAAAAAAAGGCTTGGGTTTTCCCCAAATTGTGTAAATGAAGGAAAACAACCACCAGTTGCCGAGCGATTATCGGCTATTATCTCCGCGGCGTTTATAAAAGTCCTGCAGGAGGAAAGGATGCTATAGTAAAGAAAAGAAAAAACCTGGAATTCAAATTCCGGGGGGAAGAAAGCTTCTTGCATGAAAACGTGATTTAATAACACCAACTTCCCCTCACAAGCACCTAGTTAAAAGAACCCCAAATCCCCACACACTTGTTCGATCAACTGAGCAGATCTGTAACCCCGACAAACCGACCACTTATCCCGGCGTGGCCCGCCAAAACACTTTGCCAAGGTTGACTCGGCGCCGTTCAACCTCGGCTACGGACCGGGGAACCTTTTGCTCTTTTTTTCTTGTCTGATGCGCGCCTGACATCCTGCTGTATGAATTGGATTTCTCCATTTCCCATTCCATCTTTCCCATCTGATAACTTTAATTCGACCCTAGAGTGGATTTTATTTATCAGTTATCTTATCCATCATCACATCTTTCCCAGCTTCATCCCTGGTTGTCCAGGGGTAATTAGGGCAATCACATGTAGGTATCCTAAAAGATCAATTGGATTGATGTTTTGTTTGTATTTTACATATCCTTTACACCATCTGCAATACTTTTGTATGTACTGCTGCAACAAAAAAGGAATCCCGCCATGAATCGTTGCCCTCTGTCTATCCCGCCGAAATGATCAGAAACAAAAAAGAAGAAAAAGAAACCAGTCTAGCCCATCGGTCTATAAGGGTAAGTTCCTCCCGGACTCCGTCGTCATTATCAACACACAACCAGAAACAAAGGAAATTGAGCAAAAAGAAAAGAGAAAAGAGGGTATGTGTAATGCCCGCTAAACAAAGCTTCTCATAAATCACAAACAACTTGGCTTTATGACCCGTTTACTCGCGAGAGAGATCACGGCCGAAAGCCTTGGACTTGATCCAGTCGTTGATGACCAAGAGACGATTCCTCGTGCTGAAGCACATGCTGAGGTATGCGGACCGCCAAAAGAGATAAGTAAGGCCACCAGCGGCAGCGACGTTGCCGTTGAACCAAGTAACGTCTGCGACAGCCTTCTCACTGCCAATGTAGGCAAGACTGCCTTGGTGACTGTAGTGGAAGGGCTTGACGTCCTTGATGCGGCGGAGCTGGCGCTCGTACTCCTCAATCTGACGAGAGATTTCGGCCGTGTTTCCGGGCTCAAGGTTCAGAGTTGAGCTAAGCTCGCGAATCTTGGACTCGAGGGCCTCGGTCTTGGCCATGTTGTTGAGAAGGCGAGCCAAGAAGTTACCCTCTTGACTGGCGACCTGAGCAGTTGGCGCATATCCGGCGACAGCGCAGTCGCCGACGGCCCAGATATCACGGGTACCCTGGACGACAAGGTACTCGTTGACGGCAAGGCCGCGGCGAGAGTTCTTTTGGGCAGGGATGCGAGACATGAGATCCTTGACAACAGGGCGCACGGCGTTGCCAGTGGCCCACACGAGCAGTCCGTAGGGGAAGACAATCTTCTCTTTGGTACCATCGGGTCCTGTAGCCAGAGCCTCAACGGTCTTGTCGGTGACCTTCTGGACCATAGTCTTGGTGTGAATGTTAATCTTTTCCTCCTTGAATGTGCTCTCGGTGTATTCAATAAGTTGCTTGGAGAAGCTGGGGAGAACGTTGGGCAGGGCTTCGATCAGTGTCACCCGGAAGCGGTCACTGATTTCGGGAACCAGCTTCTTGATGTCCTCCTCGAAAAAGTCCTGAAGCTCACCGGCGAACTCGACACCTGTCGGGCCACCACCGACGACAACCATGTGCATGAGACGGTCAATCTCCTCAGGCGACTGGTCTTTGAAGGCCGCCGTCTCGACACAGTCCATGATCCTCTTGCGAATGTTTTGAGCATCACCAATCTCCTTCAGGAAGCAGGAGTGCTCGCGAACACCAGGAATGCCAAAAGTAGCATTCTCAGCACCGACACCAATGACCAACATGTCATAGGGAACCTCAGTCTCGGTCATGTCGCCCTTCACTTCGGAGTTATCAAAGATGCGCACAACCTTGCGGTCGGGATCGATCGAACTGGCTTCGGCCTCGTAGAATCTCACGCTCGCTTTCTTGGCGCGAAGAATTGTGCGAATGGGCTCCATGATGGAGCGGTGCTCGATGGTGCCGGTGGTGCATGATGGAAGCAAGGGGGTGAAGAGGAAGTAGTTGCGAGGGGAAATAACGATGACATTGTAGTTTTCAGTGTCGAGACGCTTGAGAAGAGATACCGAACCCCATCCGGTTCCTATTTTGGAGGGGCAAGTTAGCAGTGTGCGCGGGGCGCTTTCAGCTTTCGCAAATTCGACTCACCAAGAATTACAAGGGTCTTTTTGGTCGGGTCAGGCTCAATCTGAGGCTCTGGGTGTCTGTCTTGGTAGACGCCATAGCCAATATATGCGACACCGGCAAGAGCTGAGAGATATCCCAGCCTCCATGCCCACCTCAAAGTCCGGAATCGGCGCTTCTTGGGAACAGGCTCAACAGGAGAAACCTGATCAGCATAGCCGCGACGGAATTGCCTTGAGACAGGTCCTTGTATGCTGCCAAAGACGGGTCTGGGGGAAACAGTTTTCCTCGAGGCCTCGAGAAAAAGTCTGGGTGCTGCCTGTGAAGATCGAACCAAAGTGGCGCCCGCATGAGGGACGGCGAGCTTGCCCAGGGCCAAAGCGCGGGATGAAGAGGCCATTATGGAAATTCCCAGTTGGCTTACACGGACAGTCTGGCAACGGCGGGAAGAGCCTGCGGAGGGGATTCGCAGGGTGGTGAAAGAGGGCGAACGACCTGGTACTGATGAAGATGTTGAAACAGTAACAATAGGAGAAATTTGACAAAAAAAAAAAGATCTCACAGTCCGATAAGTAGGGCAGCTTTGAAGGTGGTCGAGGGGTGTGGGTTTGTTGGATAGTGACTAAGATGCAAGCTAAGGAGGTCCCTGTCTTTTTCACGGTTTTTTTTTTGATTTCATCCATCGGCGTTTTTCTTCGATGGCACCGCTAGCTTTGGGCCTCAGCCATTCAGGCAGTGTGAAGCTGGCATTGAACCCCCACTCTGGCCCACACATTCTTTCTGCCAAGACGATTGAGGAGCAATTGGCAGGGATGCCGGGATGACGACAGACAATCTGGGCTCGATTTTTTTGCGAGAATATGAAACTTTTTGACCTCAAATCAACCAGTTCTGGAGAGCAAGAGGCAAAGCGTAGAGTCATTTGTTTCTCTTTTTGTCCAATTGGTCAGAATTATTGCAAGAGAATGCGGTCAAAACTTTCAACGCACCTGATATCTTTTTGGGCTGCATATGTCTGGCGCCCCCAATGCCCAATCGCCCGGAAACCGCGCATGCCTGGTGAGATAAGACATTTTATTCCTGATACCAGACAGTAATTCCCGCTTCCACATGCATTACCTTCAAGAACGTCTGATGTGGTTGAATGAGTGTTCTCCCTACTGTCTATCAACTCATAGCCAGGATACCGACGTCGGACGAGATGGATGACATTCGATACATTCCCAGTATTAGCTCCGCTATCACATGGAGACCCCTTCTAATGTCTGTGCGTTCATTCGGCATATGATTTCCGCGCCGCTTTGTTGGTTGTTTGTTATTCCAGTGCTGCTGTGCTCCGGCTCCGGCTGTGACTCCGAACCGAGTGAGCAGTCGAGGTCCTCCGTGCCGTGCATGCCAAGCCGGTCCCGGAGCTTGTCATCACGGACAAGGGTCTTTGTGACAAGCAAAAATGTTGGGTCAACTCTCCTCGAATCGAAGGGATCACAACTTTGAAGTATCAATGTACCGAGGTCAATTGCCCAGTTCGAATAAGGATCAGGATATTCCCAATTTCTTTCATCCCGCTGCCGCCCCGGGAAGCACCCGACACCCGACGATGATTTCCCGGGCACACAATCAATCGCACATGCCAAACCTGCGGAGAAGTCATTCCCTCTTTCCCTCTGTTCCTCGGCCGGAGGTCATAACCTGGATGAGTTCAACCACTAGTCTATGAAGAGGTCTGGAAGGAGCGCACAGTGATGGACTGATGGTGGTAGTCAACTTTTTCCAGATGGTTCTCGGGGCTTTATCTGCCCGGCGGTTTGATCTCTGACACAGCCAAATTTGCCTGGCTTGATGTGCGTTTGGACCGCTGCCTTTTCTGCAGGTTACAGAACGCATGAACGATTTACAACGATACACTATCACCCCGCATTTCAATATTTTGCAATCTGTATACCTCCTCTCCCCCAACCACCGCTTCTGCGCCAAGCTCACGTCAACAACTCCCGGATGGGCCTTTTGAATTACTTTACGCGCCTGATCTTCATCATGCCGTGTTCTGGATGCAAAGATTGAGGCAAAAAAAGTATCAATATATGGAAGTAGACGGTTGAGGGCGAGGGGTCTTGGCACACACAATCTGAAGTTATCGTCATCGCCATCGCGGATGCACAACAAAAGTACCTACATCTACAGATTGATGACGGAAAGGACACCGGAATTGACCCGTGATCTCGAGTCTTGCAGCTCGGCTATCTTTTTTCTCTACTCAAGCGAGTTTGTGAGAGCTCCTTCCCCCACCATTGGTACTGTTCACTAGGCTGAAACGGCGTTCCATGGCTGAGACATCATCAACCCCTACCCTCCTTTCTTGGGACTTGCTTGGACCTCTCCGCAACTTGCAACGATGCAACCTCGCAACCGGCTTTCAAGTGCACTCAGTGCAGCCGCATCGAGTCTCATGAATGAACTCTATTCCCAATCCAGCTCCCGTTCCCCGCCATCATGACCCCTTCCCGCAGGGTACCTGAAGCCGGACGAGAAATCCCCTGTGCCATCACCGGCTCTTGGTGCAACTAGGGACTCTGGGGTAAGGTATCTCTTTAACCCATGCCTGTTGCTCGTGCCATCCTTGATTCCTCGAAAGGGAAGCTTGATGAGGGCTCGGTCCGTCATGCATCCACACACGGCTGGATGATCACCTTTGGGTCCGGATCTCTGCTTCTCTCTCTCTCTCTTCCTCTCTTGAACTTTTACGTTGCAGCCCATTACTTTTCCTTTCTTTCCTCAGGGCCGGTTACCCATTCGTTATTCACTCTTTGCTTTCCGTTCCGTATTCTTTCTCCTTTATTTTCTTGTTATTTAATTTTTATTTCTTTTTCTCTCCATTCTTTTAATATTTTTGTTTGGACTTTTATCAAACCCAAGATATCGATGACACGCATGATATGAGCAGAGTGGGCACTCTGACCCGATCACCACTGGAAATTGCCGCAGGCGGGCTTGGGATAGGGAGGGAATGGCTCCTCTGAAGGACCGAGGAGGGGAAGGGGTGCAGAGGTGGATGGACAACGGCGTTCAATTATTGCAAAGAAGAACAATAATTTCTCGTCAAGACAACAACGACAACGATAACAACGATAACAATGGACGCCAGCGGTTCAGAGGGGGCAACAACAGAAATAACCAAGATGAGGATGAAGAGAATGGCAATGGTAGAAACAATGGGCGGTTTAGGGGGGGATTCAGAGGCGGGTTTGGTGGGGGTAACAATGGAGGTAACGGCGGTGGTTTCGGTAGAGGGAACGGTGATGGAAATGGAAATAACAACGGCGATGGTAGCGGAAGGAATGGTCAAAACCGTGGCAACGGCAACGGAAACGGAAACGGCAACGGGAATGGGGGTGGAAATGGAAATGGGAACCGCAACGGCGGCGGTGGGAACAGCAATGGAGGCAGCCGAAATGGTAATAACCGAGGAAATGGTAACAATGGCAATGGCAGGGGAAATAATAATAACGACAACAACAACGGTGACAGAGGCGGAAACAGTGGAAACGAAGGCAACGGAGGAAATGGAGATGGGACCAACAGAGACACCGAGCCGAACCCAACAGAGAGCAGCTTAATCGAACCAACATCTTCCGTCCCGGTACCAGTAGAGCCATTACCGGAGGGATCAGCAGAACCGGCACCAATATTAGAGTCAGTGCCGCCTTCTGAACCCGTTCCTCTTCCAGCCATCACCACTGAGCCTGCACCTGCTCCAACAGACCCGGTGGCTATTCCGTCAGATGCATCTGCGGTTGTCCCCAATCAAGGCGCGGTCATTCTGCAATCCGCTCTCGGCCCAACACCGCCAGTAGCAGTAAGTATCGTATTCTTGGGATCATTGTTGTCAAGCTGCTGACACTTCAACAGGGTATCCCCACAGCGAGCGAGTCTCTACCTTTAGTGATCCCTACAGGGTTGGATGGCTCACCTTTGACCCAACCTGTTGAAAATCCTGTGGTCCCCAACCCTGTACTGCCAGATTCTTTGACACCCTTACCAGCGCCAACAGCAACCTCGCCACCAGAACTTCCAGACACCACTGGTGGCAGCGGAGGTGACATCCCCAATAACCCAACTGGTTCTATTCCTCCTGTAAATCCCAATGGCAACGGTAATGTCGACAACAACAACCGTCTAGAGGAACAAAGCGGCGGCATGGACCCTGCAGCGGAGCGAGTTTTGATTTCGGTAGGGTCGATAGGGGTGTTCATCCTGGTTTGTTTTATTGGATGGATGATCTGGCGGACTATGAAAAAGACCAGAAGAAAGGGCAGCAGGAGCGCTGCCTCTAAAGATTCGCCAACCAAGGGATCTGCTACCATGGTCAGCTCCTATGGGCACAAAAATATGCGATCAACGGACGAGTCAATCATTATGGGTTCACCTCCACCAAGTTATAGTGAGAACGCTGGGAGTTCCGTTGAGCCGCCATTAGCTGGCTTCTACGGCCGCGAAAAACCACCGTTGGCAGAGGAGGTACAACCGCAACCTCTGTCACGACAAACTCAACCACCACAGCAACAATTTGTGCCACAATATCAGCCTCAACCGCAAGCTCGACCTGTAACTCAAGGCCAGTCGCAAACACAGCCTCAGTTGCAATTACAGACGCAGTTTCCTCAACAGCAGCTACAAGTGTCCCCAGTCGACGTACCCGTTGATCAACAAACAGGGGGCTACCTACCATATAACCCAAATACGACCTACAGTCCAGCTAACACCATGGCTTTTGCTACCGTATCACCTATTGTACCCAACAACCATCAGCCGCAGGATTCATTCAGCTCTACCAATGCAGCCCAGTTTGGAGGCTATTTCTCACCCGGCGATCCATACGGTCCAGGCATGCCAATCATGGCCCCCACGACTTACTACAATCAGCCACCAGGAGTGCAGGAACTCGCGGCGCCTTCGGCCTCCTATCAGGGGAAGACTACCAGATCAAGTCAGGTTTCTTCTTCGCTGTCATCAGGATTTGGTGATGGTAACATCATGGTCTCAGACTCATTTGTCACGCCGTTAGCACCAGCGAAAATACCGGCTCGTGTATCGAGCCAGCACCCTGCTCGTTTTTCATGGGGATCACAAATGCAAGCGGAGAGCCGTAGAGATACGGTATTTACTGAGACCAGTGAAGACTTACCAGTAAGGTTTCGGTCTTTGAACTCGTGGGTAGATCAGCAAGCAGGTCGCATCGAAAGGACGCAGCAGCGTTTTTACGGTCAAACGACAAAGCCAAGTGTGCCACAGGTCCCTGGTGGGCATCCAGGAATCCCAGGGATTCATAATCCTCCGGATGAGCAATCTTTTAATATGATGATGGATGATGAGGCGCCGAGACGCGTCGAGAGTGCTTTGGCTTCTTCTAGGATACCCTGATTTTTTCTTCTCCTTTATTCTTTTGGGAGGGGGATCGACTTTGTATATACATGTATACTTTGAGAGATATGTGTGTGGCCAGTCGTTTTTTCTCGTCAAACTTTTTGTTTTTCTCCCAAGACGTGTTCCTTTCCCCATTGCCCTCCTCAAGCCTGGTGCCTGAGAGACAAGCGGTAGGCCGTCATAATTTGAAAGAAAGAAATAACCAAACACACTAAAATTTGAAAATTGCCCCCGTTGATTTTTGTTTGTATGTGCAAGAAATAGGATACATGTACAGTATTTTCAACATCCGAAATCTCGTTTAATATGTTCAACCTCCTTTTTCACTGTGTTACATTTTCATGCTAAAACAACAGTTTGTCAATACGTCTTTTCACATTTAAACCAGAAAAAATTGAGGGGAAAAACATACCAGGAGGTCCCGAAATGGAAGTAGTGATTGTGCCGTCCTCGATGTAGACTCCCGAAAAGTAAAAATCCTCAACTGCATCGGGATATCCAGACCTCGGCAGCTCAAGCACGCCCAAGTGCCAGTCTTGTCCGTTGGATGAGGTAGAGACTGAAACGGGGGAAACGACCTGCTTGAGCGGGTTACCTCCCTCTGATTGCCAGAGACCGACTCGGTTGGCGCTGAAGTCCTGTTTTGTGTTCAACCATCAATATCTTTTCAATGTCTGGTGTAAAGGAAAAGGAAGGAAAGGAAAGAAAAGAAAGAACTCACAATCTCATAAGCAAAATTATACCAAACACCAGCCTTCCACTCCGTCTTCCATCTACTCTGTCCATTCGTCATCCATTGCAAATTTGTGTTGGACGTCCCCTGCTCCCCTGAAATCCAACCAGATTTTAGCTCAGTAAAATGAGATTCAAAAAAATTAATCTGATGTTCCCTATATATACTAGGCGGATTCGTATCCTTTCGGGAAACAGAGAAATGATAATAGACTTTTCCTCTGTTGATGGCGGATTTTGTTTGAGGGATAAGTTCGATTCGTCGCATGTTTTGTCCGTTCCAATAGGCTGTGTTATCGAGGGTGAATTTTGCTCCTTGGCGGGAGTTGGTATCGTTTGGGTTTTTATGGTCGGAGGATAAGGAGATGTAGCGTTCGACTGGGGAGGATCCGTGGATGTAGTATTGGTAGGGACCTACTTGGTTTGACCAGGACCAGGCGTTTAGGTCTTTGGAGGAGGTGAATGTGTTGAAGCGGCCGTCCCAGAGGAGGGAGGCCTGGGAGGGTCCTGAGGATAAGAGGAGGAGGGTGAGGGGTTTCATGACTATGGTGATAGAGGGTGATGAAAAGGGATAGGTGGTTGAGAGGTGAAAAGGGTTGTTGAGATGGAAGTAGGAGATATGGTGATTTATAACCAGATGCTGAGAGAATGCTCCTCTGGACTGTTCCTATATATTGCGTGGTTTTGTGTCATAAGATATAGTAAAAGAAAAATATATATTACATTGCTGAAGGAGGAGTCCTGGTTAGACGGCCCGAACGACTACCAACTCTCAGATCGACACGAATCTGGGGATTTAATTATCCCCCCCTCCCGGACGTCAGCCCTCCGATATTTCATCATTAGGACCTTTTATTGAATGAGAGCCGTATATATTGGGTGGAATTTCCCCGGAGATGTTGAAGGGAGTTTAGCCTGCTCTCCTGCCGCGTGTAATTCTCTTTCTGTCTTGATTGACTACCCCACACGATACTCACAAGAAAAGCAGAAAGTGATTCGGAAGACCTCTCATTTCAGATTTTTAATAATAGTGATACACTAACTCTAAACTCTCTCAATCTCTAGTGTCACCCAAACTTCCACCTCGGAAATCCCTCAGAAAAGCCAACTCCATCGACCATGCTTCCTTCTCCCATACCTGCATGACCTTTTATGACCTATAAGAGATCCCCAATGTGTTACCCCGTTTGTCCATCGAACCATAAAAAGACACCCTTTCCCCAACAACCCTCCCTCAATAAAAAGGATTCCGTCTACATATGATTATTGTGATGATGAAGTGAGGAGGCAATAATAAAACATGAGGATAATAGAACAGAACATCAAGGAATACACCAAAGACAAAAGAATAATGGGATAGAACAAAGCAATACGACAAGACCCAAGGGATAACTCAACCCAGAAGAGACATGGTGAACCACATTCTTTTTATGTATGTGATGATTGTTGGATTTGAGATGAGATAACCCCAAGAAAATCCTCAAACAGCAAGAAACTTAAAAAGCACAAAAATCGAGATAAGAACGGTATGTGATATGGTATCCCTCGAGAAAATTTGGAAAAAAAAGTCACCATCCCGTCCCGTCCCATCCCCCGGACTCCGAAATGCCATCCTTCTCTTTTTTCCACTCTCGCGCCGAAATCTATTAAGAGCTCGCTCCTTTTGATGTTCCCCCATTTTACGTCCAGAGTCCCGAGAGAACAACATTTTCCCTCTCATTCCAGAATCATCGAAGAAAAAGAAAAAGAATCCCAGCTGTGTGGCAACCGAGAAAAAACCGCTTCCTTTTTTGCTGAACCCCCACCGACAAGCAACCAGAAGAAAACCCAAAAGGCAAGAAGGCCCCTCAATCTAAAGCTCGAGAAATTCCACGTGTCATTCCTGTGCGTAAAACGTCGTGGCCATATAAACGGAAAGAGAAAGCAAGCAACATGTACTGTTTGACGTATAAGTTGATAAACGTGATGGATTGGATCGCCCAGGGGTGCGTGCGCGTGCTCAGTGATACGCGCAGAAATCGGAGCAAGCGCTTGATCCGCGATCCTAACAGCCGGTGATGAGTCCAGTGATGTAGTCACCATTTCCAGCCAAAAGAATGTCAAGGGCTCAAGGATCGATAGCGTTGCACCCGCTATCCAAGCAACCATGGAAAATGCAATCGTTTGGATTGTACGCTGATGCTGATGAATAAAGAGGAAATTGAGCTGTCGTATCACAGGGTATTGAAAAGGAGTCGAACCCGTAGAAACTGAGGCCTTGACGAAAGAAAATGCCAAGGCAAGAAATTCGTTAATATACATCTCAAGAGGCCATCGCACGGTTGCCACGGCGTCCCTTGGCAGGTTGAGTGACTGTTGTCCAACCATCTGCATCAGTATTGGAGGTAGGCTGTTGCTCAGTAACGGGTGACTGGGGCACTTGAGCACCGTTAGCCCGAGGAGGACGTCCAGAATCGCCGCGGCCACCGCGCCCGCCACCACGACCTCCGCGAACGCCGCTGGGAGCACCACGAGGGGCGGTCCTCCAGTTCCCACTATCCACAGCACGCGACGGCTTGGGCGCTGGAGCACCTTCGCGAGGCTCACGGGTACGAATAGGCACCTTTTGCTCGCTGTCCGGGGCAGCAGCAGCAGTTTCCTGAGGTGCCTCCTTTGCCTCTTTCTCAGCGGTTTCGGCATCGGCCTTGGCCTTGGCAGCTTCCTCAGCCGCGGCAGCTTCGGCAGCAGCCTTTTTCTCAGCCGCCTCCTTCTCGGTGGCCTCCTGAGCGAGCTTGTCTGCCTTGGCCTTCTCCTCTGCTTCCTGCTTGTCCCTCAAGCGCTTCTCCTCGACCTCGCGTTCACGGGCGGCAGTGTCGATGGGCTTTGCAGCACCGAAGGGGCTGGCCTTGGAAGACGTTGCTGCGGGGGAAAGGACGTCTGGGGCTTCTGAAACAGTGCGCTTGGTGAGGTTCAGGCGTGGCCTGCCAGCTGGCTGCACAGCCGAAGGAGTGGGAGACGCAGGGGCATCGGCGGGTTGGACAGCCTCAGCAGGACGCATGTTGTTGCGCCAGTTGAAGTCCTTCTCGGCGGCGGTGGGAACACGCTCAGGACGCTCCGGCCGTTCGGCAAACTCACGACGAGGTGGGCGAGAACCGGAACCTTCGGCACGGCCCTCTCCAGGACCCCAAGCGGCAGGGGAGGCTCTGCGGTCGTTCCTGAAAGAATCAGTGCGACCCTCGTTGGTACGGGGGCGAGATCCATCGCGGGAGCCAGGGCGATCACCGGCGATGCTTGGAGAAAGGGGGCCACGTCTCTCCCAGGTGATTTCTCTTGCGGGCTTGCTCTCATCAGCATGGAATTCACGAGGAGGTCTTCGCTCGCCAAAGTCGGTGCGTCTATCGCTGCGGCCGGGAGGGTCGGCAAGAGGGCCCCTCTTCGCACCCCAATCAAGCTCACGGTGTTCGCGTTCAGGTCTATCGCCAAATCCACCTCCACCTCGAGCTATACCATGATATTAGCCTTTGACGTACTTGGTTTGCAGAATGGGATGACTTACGAGGCTCAGCAACCTTGATGCGGATGTTACGGCCCTCAAAAGAGGCGCCATCCTTGGTGAGAGCGGTCTTTAGACCCTCAACATCTGCAAACTCGGCATATGCGAATCCCTTGGGCCGTTGCTGCTCACGGTCCTCGATAATACGGACGCTGACAATGTTGCATCCATCAAAGAATTCAGTCACGCTCTCGACAGTAGCATCGTAGGACAGGTTACCAAGGTGGGCGGTGTAAGGAGGCTTAGTGGGAAGATCCGCAACGCTGATGTTGTCGCGGAGAGAGTGGTAACCTATAGAGACAATGTGTGAGTTAAAAAGCCGAGAAACGCCCAAGTGGAAAACGACCACATACCTCGGTTGTTGCCAGAATCGTTGTTGTAGTTGTTACCATAGGAGCTAGTGCCAGTGCGGCGATCGGTCGAGGGAAACGACTGGGTGCCTAATTTTGGTCAGGTCTCTCATCTCCGAGTGTGTTTGTGATAGAGCAAACAGCGCTCGGGTGCTCCACGGCGGGGCGGTGTGCTTGCTTACCGTAGCTATCCTCGACTTCATCGGCCCATGAGCCGCCGCCACCACCACCACCAAAGGCTACAATATTGAGTCAGTGTTTATTCATCGCAAGAAGGGAGTGAGGCTCTGCAACGGCATCCTTGATGATGGTGGGCAGGCAGCCTTGGCATGGAGGGGAGCAAGGTCACATACTGGGATCATTCAAAAAGTCGCCCAAGGCAAGCTTGACGACTTCCTTCTTCTTGGGCGCTACATTATGGAGTTAGTTAGCAAAAGAACAAGACGAAATATCGACGGCGTGAATCAAGGTGTTTCTCGGCGAGGCAGTCGAGGATTGAGGGGCATGGTGATGCTCACCCATGATTGCGATTTTTTTTTGGCCACGCGCTGCGATAAACCGAAGCGCGCAGTGAGGAACGTTGGTTGCCGGAGCTACTTGCTACCGACGACGAGGATGATGATGAATGAATTCGTGTTTGTCAAACGAGCTCGTGGCTGTCAAGGACCCGGCTGGAGCTGGTCGGGTTGAAGAGGTGCGGAGTGGAAAGGATTCGCAACTTGTAAGAATAGTGGGTGGTTTGGCGGGCGGAAGCGAAAAATTGCTGAGGCCGATTGACAAAATCAGGGTTGACTTTTTTTTTTGCACCCACCAGTGCGCTGCCGTGGCTGCAAGTGGGTACTGGGTGGACGGTCAAGGTGGGGGATTTAGTCCTGATTTAGATTAGTGCCCCACCAGGGGAAGCGGCATCCATCGAGATTGTGTGCAGCTGCAGCACTTTTGGCTTTGAGCTCGGTGCAGTCATCGTCCGTGGTTCGTGCATCAAAGAAACCTCACCTTCATACCTTCTCAAAGTTTATTGGACCTTTTGAAACAATTTGAGTACAATACCAGCACATCGAATTCAGAGGCACGCCGATCAATCAACCAACCAAAGGCCACAGATACACCACCTTTTTTGGGGTTTTAATCATCATCTGAAGTTTGAACTATAATTCCTAATTTTTGGGAGATTTTTAAAAGGATGAAGCGAAACAGTCCACAGGACCCTGAGGTTCATGATAATCATCACTACTCGGGACAAAGGGCACCACAACAAATGCCAGCAGTAGAAGGAATATCGGGCGGTCAAAGAAGTTTCCTACCTCCAGAGATTATGGCCATTGTTGTCCCATCTCTCAAAGTCGGCGCTTCAGCTGGTATAGTTTTCCCACCGATCTTTTTGTTGAGCATGGTCTGAACTCGTAGAATTAGTTAGTCTGACTTTTTGATTAGGTGCATGTGGTCTTTTCGCAGGAGCTGCTGCTGGTATTCTCCAGGGTGCTCCTCCAGTTTTCTTCTCAGTTATTGCGGGAGGCCAATGGTTTGCACTGGGGACCAGTTACTATGGTAAGTAGCAGATGGCACATGTGTTCTCATTCAAAAGGCAACATGGCTCTGACAAGCCACCACAGCATCTCGACTTGTGGCCTTTAATGCCATGGGAGGGGAGGAGAAGCTCAGCCCGGGAGACAAAACCAAGGCAAGCGCACTTGCTGGTGGGTTTGCTGGCACCCTTGGTGGCCTATTGCGTAAGTCAACTTGATTGCTTCCTTTGGAGTGGGATGATCTAACACTGTGGAAAGGGGGTCCTCGAAATATTGTTCCCGGTGCAATTTTCATGTCAGCTCTCGGAGCAGGAGGCCAAGCATATGCCAACCGGAGGGCAGCAAAAGCAGAGGTCGAATCTTCAACAGACAAGAAAGGATTTTGGGCCAAATGGAGCCCGATAACTCAACTATCAGATGAAGACTACGAAAAGCTCCTCGAGGAGCGACTTTTGAGGGTGGAAGCCGACATTGCAATTATGGACGACCATATCAAGCAACTGCGGGAATCAGAAAGTGCTGCGACAGAGGGCAAACAGAGTGAGTCTGGAAATGGCAAACCTGGCCAAGTATAAACCGGTTGGCCCTATGCCGCCAACAACACAGGACTTTGGGGTCACAGTCACCAACGTCATGCTGGCTGTTGTAACGTACCACAATGTGTTACAGATCTACCATCTTGTATGTACACGATGGGAAACATGAGTGGATGTGTTGGACTAGAAGAGTCCACATTTGCGTGGTTGTAATGACCTGTGGATATGGCAATTTAAAAGGCCTCGCTGTCGGATTGATCAAACTCCACGCGGCGAAAAATTCCTCGACTTTTTGCCGGCATGTTACAAAAATATATTGCCGAGCTGCCCGGATAAGGTGATTAAGCTCGCATCGAAATGGTTCTACCTAGGTGTCTGCCACCAGTTGATGACTGGGACGGGGACGTCGAGAGGAGGAAGTGAGTGGTCGTGTCAACGTTGTTGGGATGGAGTCAGGTACGATCAGGGACTAAAAAAGGGGGAACCCTAGATAAGTACTCCGTACCACATAACGAATTCCATCTCAACGGGAATGACGGGACAACGGAAATTTCTAAATCAAGCAACAGGCTGGGAAAGGTGATTTCTAATAAAGTTTGAACTTGAATTCGGGACCAAAAGCCTGGACTCTTATGATGGAGGTACCGTAGGTAGTTAGTTAGCCAATGCCTCCTTTTTTTAACCCCACGATTCCTTATCCTAGAATCCTTGCCAAAAAGAGCTTGGCTCCTGGAGATCTTTTTTTCCAGCGGTCTGGTTCTGTGTTCGCGGACACGGAAAGGGCGTTCAAGGCGGTGGTTGATGGCACTAAAAGCTCCCTGCCAAGCATTCCAAGAAACGAACTGGCCCCTGTCAAAAAGAACCAGGGAAGCTCAATGGAGCCTGGAACTTTGACTGGAAGCCAGCAAAGCAGGGAAGCAAGGGGTGGACTGGGAACATTCATTTCGCCCCTCTCGCGTTTTGTCTTTATCTCCCCTTTCCAAGTTTCCAGGTCCGTTTGGAACTCTTCAGCAGTTAAAACTACCTTAGTTGAATTTAATATTTTTGTCTTTTTTACTTATTTTGATTCAATTGAGATACCTCCCTAATCGCTAACCTCTTAATGCGCCGCCGCCGTGGTGTTGGAGCGAGCTCGAAATAAATAAATTCCAAGTCGAGACTTGGCTGTGCTTACTTACACCCACCACTCGCCCATAATAATAAGCACCGTCACCACCACTACGAAGTTCAGCCTCCCCGACGGAAAGATCCAAAAACCTCCAGTTACAAGTCCAACCCCCAAAATCCAGACCGGCGCATTCCCCCCCAACAATGGCATTCCTGAGCAGGACCCACGAGTGAACATAGAGACGGGAATGCAAACGGGCAAGAAACGGGTTTGCGACTAACGGACGGTTGCTGGAATCCGTTGTCCATGTACACTACAGCTGCGAACAATACAACATACTCGAATACATCGCGAGATGGCCCTCCTTAATCCCACCTTTGTGTTTGGCATAATAGTCTTGCTCTATCTCTCATCCTTCGTTTTATTCGCCGTCATCCGTATCACAACCGGCCTTTCCATTCAGCGCCTTGGCTACTTCTCACTTCGGCGATTATCCTACACCCCGCGCGATGGCATCCGAATTGACATTCGCGGTCTGGGTCTCAACGTCCACCGCCCCACCTTCGCTCAGCCCACATGGCTCAGTATCGTCGTCAGCGAGCTCGCCGTCACAGTCAATATCGGCGAGTTGGAAGGAACCAAGGCGCCGGGAGCCACACCCAACGATAGCGACGAGTCCGACAATGAGAACGAGGGGAGCCAGGATAAAGCCACAACCACAAAGGGGCCAACTCTATTACCACCACCGGCTGATTTGCCGAGAATTGTTCGTCGGGAAACCAATTCGGAGGGCCGGAGCAAGACTTGGAAACAACTTACCAAGCTCAAGGAGAATATCAAGCTCCTGCATCGCAAAGTCAATTGGCTTCGCATGGTGGATATCGTGGCGACCAACTCAACTGTCAGCATCGAAGATGTGGGCAATGTGCAGCTGGGCAGCGTCACAGTTGCGGTCGATACGCGGAGGAAGATGGTCGACCAAGCGCGCTTTTTTATGCAGGGAGCCGCAGAGCGGAAAGGCCAAAAGCAGCAGGCCGAGTGGATTGTGACATTGAGGAGTGTGCTTTTTACTGCTGCTGGAGGAGAAGCGCAGGAGGTATTGGACAGTGCCTCCCTGAATATACATGGCTACCTCTACGAAGCACTCGACGGTCTCCGGGACGCGGCCATCGCCCTGAAGCTTGGCCGAGTCCATATTCCTTACGACGAGGTTCGCCGAAGCGCAACAAATTACAAACAAGTCAAGAAACAAGTGCGACAAGGTTTTGCCGAGTCTCGATCCATGGAGAAGCTTGTCGACCAAGTAATCCAGGAAATCGATCTGCCAGGAAGCACCGCCAACCGCGATCTAATGCAGACTGTCTCTGATTCTAAAGAGCTCGTGAGCTCGGTTCTGAGGGGGATCAAGGAGGTGCAGTTCGCCGTTAGCCATATGGGCTTCACCAAAAGAATCGATGCGGTCCGGCCTGCAGGCTCCCCTATACTGCTGAGCGCGTCCATGAAGGAGGTTGGGATCGATCTCCACCGACTGGATTCAAAGTCTCCCGCACATAGAATGTATTTCCCCTCCAAAGATATTGCCCACGAAGCTCTTGCTGCAGCTTTATCCATATCCATTGGCCTGGACGATGGACATGGCAAACCCGAACGAATCATGTACATTCCAATGGCCACTACCACAATGAGGACCACTTTGCCGTCAAAGACGGTCGAGCTCGCTAATGAAGGGACTGCCGAGCAGCGAAACGCCAACATCCTCTTTGCCAATTCAGTAGTCACCTCCCCATCCGTGGATCTTGATCCTCGACACCTTCCACTTCTCCTAGCCATACTTCAGCGCAAGCCAAAAATGAAGAAACATGAGCCGGAACAAAAGCACATGCTCATTTCAAGGCTTTTGCCAAAAGCCAACATCAAATTCTCTATGCACGAGCCAGTGGTCCGAATAGCCCTCCCGCCTGTGCACAAAGGAGCTGATCCTGACGATTTTGACCTCATCATATCGTCTATTTCGTCCATATCTCTGGACATGGAGTCCTTTCACTCAACAGTCGAAGAGCTTCACTACTCATTAGCCGCAACCATGAGGCTTCAAAACCATCGCTTGTATTATCAGACATGCGCTGGGAACGAAAAGATTGATCTTCTCGAAACCGACTCATTTGACCTGAAAGTACAGCTCAATGCGTCCCCTACTGTTCAAGTGGTTGCCACTGGCAATCTCCAGAACTTTGCACTGAAGATGGTGAGAGATGAAATCGGTGATGGTTTACGGCAGATTGTTCGCCAGCTGCGTCTTGACGTTGAGCCCGACAAGCGGGCAGTTTCAAAAACCCCCAAACACTCCAACTTTTTGCGTGGCATGCCCGCATGGCTGCTACACTTTCAGCTGCAGTGCTCAGACTTCAGCTTCGAAGTAGCAGGAGTCGATAAGGATATTGCAGAAGAATCTAGGGGTCTTGCTCTTCAACTTGATACGTGGTCGGTCGAATATAGAGCCCAGAGGCTCGATGGGCTCCAAAGACGACCTTCTCGACGTAGGGCAAGCAGCCGCAGCATGATGTCACCAGAAGCAGATATTCTCAAGGCTATTCCGATGTCCCCGAGAAAAAAGTATCACCACGATGGTGATGGTCGTCGCGTGGCGTTTCATTTCAAGGGTCTCGAGGCCTACATGATTGAAGCTGAAGATAAATGGGAGGTCGAGCCCTTTGTGAGCGTCCCACGGGTGGAGTTGGCGTTCTCGACGTTGAGCGACAATCAGGGTCCGGTGTTCCACATTCAGTCACAAATCAGGACCGTTCGCGTCCAGTATTCGCTTTATCGTCATTATGCGGTTGGAGTCGCCATTACCGTGCTGCGGAAGGCTTTCGTGGGGACGAACAAGGACTTTGCCAGCCCTGTCGTATCAGGCACTCCAAAGTTTGACGCTCAAAGGCTGGTCGTTGGACACCTCTCCCCCCCAACCACCAACGGTATGTCCGATTTTATGTTGGGCGGGGACGACTCTTTGCGGGTTGTTCGGGAGCTTATAGCTGTCGACATCAAAGCAACTATGATACAGATCAAAGCCGAACTGCCTTCGGATCCGCCCATGATGCTTCAGATATTCAACGTAGAGGCAGGACGCCACCGATGGTCACCGCCATTCCTGCATGCCAAACTTGTACGACTATATGCAGAAGCACCGAGGATGCGCAGAGTCTGGGCACGCATTATCAGCATCAAGAATGTGCGTCTGGACTATCGTGAATCACGTCGGAAGCTTACCGGCGCCGGCGTCCACGACGAACGCATGTTTGATATTGTCTCGGAGACAATACGTGTTGCGGTGCCTCACGACCTTGTTGTCTATAAGATTACCGACAACTTTGTCAACGTTATCAAATCTGCCCAGCAGCTTCATCACCGCTTCAAAACCGGCACCAATGAATACATCCTTGACAAGGGACCAGAAGGACCCAAGAACGTGCCCAAAGTTTCCATCAGGGCGAAGACTTTGCTCTTCGAGCTGGAGGACGGCGCATTTGAATGGAAGCTTGGGGTCATATACCGTGCTGGGTTGGTGGAAATGATGCAACGAGAGGCTAGAGAAGAAGCTTTCCGGGTCAAGGTGAAAAAGATACACGAGGAAGACTCTAAACGGGGTTCTGCCAAGCAACGAGCTCGGTCTGCTGCTCCTCGCGGCGTCCCAAATTCCTCGGGCGGCTCCCAGGGCCACGAGAGACGAAAGCGCTCTTCGAGCGAAACTCGCTATCGGGGGCGCGCACCCAGGTACGATCCAGAAGCGGGCTCTCAAACCATTAGTGGTACCACTCGTATCTCGATCGCTGAGGCTAGAGAAAAACTGAATGTGCACAACGCCAAGAGCTGGAAACAACGCATAGACCAGCAGTATGAGGTGTCCAGAAATTCGGCCAAGGACATGCATTCGCTGTTTTGGGGTGTCAATGATGTTCCGGAGGATATGGACGACAGTGAGAAGATTCTTGAAATTCCACAACGCCCATCCCTCGCCGCTGCTCTCGTCAATGATCTTCACATCACCATCGACGAGCCGTCTTTCCCAATAAAAGAACTCCCTGACTTCCTACACAAGGTTGGCAAGGGAATGCCAAGGGACATGAAGTATTCCCTGCTTGTTCCTATGAGTGTCAGGATTGATATGGGTGAGGCAAAAATAACCCTCAGGGATTATCCACTGCCGTTCATCCATGTGCCATCCACAAAATCAGGACAGTCTGCACGACTGCCGGCCCTGTCGTTGACAACCGATTTTGTCGTTGCAGAAGAATACCGAGGCCCTCAGTCCATGCGCAAGATCACGGTTCAGGTTGTTCCGGCAGGGCGAAGTTTGAGCCTAGACCCATCAGCTCCCAACTCTGGCAGCTTTGCGGTAGACGTTAGGAGAACCATTGGACCTGTGAAGACCTTTTCAGACATGTCGGTTGACATCCACACGGCTAACCCAACCCGGATTACATGGGGACCATCATATCAGCCTGCGATTCAAGATATGATGATGGCCATTGAGTCCATGACGAAACCACAGCTTGATCCCTCAGAAAAGGTTGGCTTCTGGGACAAGATCAGGCTCAACTTCCATTCGCGAGTCCGTGTGGCATGGAGAGGAGATGGTGATGTCCATCTGGCTTTGAAGGGCAGCAGAGATCCCTACCAAGTCACAGGCACTGGTGCAGGTTTCATCATGTGCTGGCGGAACGATGTTAGATGGAACATTCATACTGACGATGACCCCAAGCGGTTTATGACAGTCGACAGCAACGAATTTGTTCTTGCTGTTCCAGACTACAGCCATCAGGTCCGCGAAACACGGAGACAACACGGTGAAGATGAAAGCATCACCAGCAGTAGCAGTTACCAGTCGGGTGCGGCGTTCAAGAAGGTTGTCATGAAGCTATCTGGCAAGGTGCAAGTTCTTGCCGGCCTTGTCTTTGAGAGGGCGATTGAGAATGGGAAAAGGAGTTTCGACTTCAAGCCGCATTACGATGTTGTTCTCAAAGCTCCACGCGATGCCAAGCCCGAGAATGGAAAGCCATATGATGCTTTCCGCGGATTCAGGAGTCAGCATATTCATCTCTCCGTCGCTGTGCGGGCTCCTGTCGACCGGGAATGGACGGGCATGGTCACGGAGCCCTCGCGCAGCTACAACACTGTTCACCTTACACCTCGTTTCTTTACCCACTTCTTTGCATGGTGGTCCCTCTTTTCAGGACCACTCTCCTTACCAGTTCGCCAAGGTGCTCTTTGGCCGGGTCGCGAGAAGAACAGCAAGAAATTCGGTCGACACCTCGCTACAATCAAATATAACATCTTGTTGGCGCCACTCTTCCTTAGTCACATTTACAAACACAAGGACGTTGAAGACTATTCAGAGAATTCGGTCTCTGCCACTGGTATCAAAGTTCGCATCGACAGTTGGATGTTGGATCTGCACCAGAGGCGTGAGGAGTTCAACACCCGAGATCGCGGCCGCGGGACTCAGACGAGGACCACGGGCATGAAGCTCCATGCTGGACAACTGGATCTTGTCTCTGCCGACATCCGTGCTGTATCGGCTAGTATTCGCGGCACAACGGCCGATGCGGTCTTAAGGCACTCCCTCTCAACTTTTATCACCGACCAGGAAGGAGATGGCACTGATCTGTCCCGCTTCACTATTCCTGACAACGATCTGACATGGATTGATATGGATGATTTTGTCGAGCTTGACTGGATCCTACCCACCGAGCCGAACCCGGACACCAAGATTCTCCCATTAGCATTTGCTCCGCGTATTACGTATTTCCGTCAAACAGATATCGGCGGCACCATTGATGGCGATCCGGACAGGACGAGTGATTTCGGTCAAGAGCCCACCCATTTCTGCATCATGAGCCAAGACGACGATCCTAGAAGGGTCCAGAGCCAGCTCATTCGCCGGCGTCTGGCGCAGATTGATGTTCAGATGGAGACGCACGAACGTAATCTCGGAGAGCTCGAGCTTCGCCTTGTTCGTGGTGATATCACTGATGCGGACCTAGGAGCCGAATTCGATATTCTGACCAGACACAGTGCGGTACTGGCCGGGCGGAAGAACTTCTTGGAAGGCATGCTTAGAGAGATGATGCCGCATTGTCCGTCAACATTCGGCGACGGCGAATCTACATGCACCGAAAGAGATTCCTCCATTCCTTTTGATCTTCCACCTGATGATGATGATCTCACGTCGCCAGAAAGCACCGAGTTTGCAAGTGACTTCAAGAATCGCTTTGTTGTTCACAACATGCAACTCAAGTGGAACAACACATTGCGAAACATAATTCTTCGTTACATTCATCAGGTCGGTCAGCGTCGTGGCTTTGTCTACTACTTGTCTCGACCGGCAGTCAAGTTCATTCTGGATTTGGTGGATGAACAGACCAAGTCCAAGACTGCCAAACAGACAGCACCCTCAACGAGAACTGGCAGCACCCCTGACACCCAGACCGCAGATCGTGATATTCAGAAGGATATTGAGGATAGAATTCGCAAGATTCTGCAGGATGGCAAGAAATTCTCAGGGACTGACGATGGAGAAGCGGCAGGGGGCCATCCAACAATGGCAGATTTGTCTAGCGGTATTGCGGATGAATTTACGACACAGAACAGCTATCACGTCCGCCTTATAGCGCCCCAGATTCAACTGCAAAGTGACAAGAATAAGAAACACGTGGTGCTCACTACGGCCAAGGGAATGGAGCTGAAGGTTGTTGATGTCCTCGAAAAGAGCAGAATGTCCGATGAGGTCAGTGGTCTTGTTCAACAGCGTTTCCTTGTCAACATGGACAGCACGCAGTTTTTCGTCACCCATCAAAAGTGGTTTTCGACGCAGCTGGTGTCCATGTACTCTGGAAACACCTACGGTACACCTTCGGGCTCGTCTTGGCCACCCTGGGTTCCCATGGAGGTCATGTTTGATTTTCAGGCAGATCCTTTTGGCTTCAAGCGTGTTGTTCAGAAGACCTCAGCTTTGCTTCGCTACGACAAGTACAACAATCTCCGCCTCAAATACAATGACGAAGTCAATACAAGCGAGAACGAGAGCATCAACCTCCAAGACGGCGCTGCCGAGAGCAGGACAGACAACCTCTGGGTTGAGTTCCCTCAAGCTCACGCACTGTGCAACTCATCACAATATTACGCTATCTACGTCATTGTTCTGGACCTTCTTATGTACAGTGAACCGTTAGAGAAGACGCGAAATGAGAGACTGGAGAAGATCATGCTTGCCTCGGACTTTAGCGATCTGAGAGGAGCGCCCGAGATGGTCACCAAGCTCCAAGAGCGGGTGCGGCAGCTCGAGGACATCAAAACACACTTCCAAACTCACTCGAAGCAGTTGGACAAGCAGGGCTGGAAAGATCGTCTCTTGCTTGAGCGTGATTTGGCAGCATGCGAAGATGAGCTCTTTTTTATGATGAAGGCCATCACCACTTCTCAGAGAAAGTTCGACGGCACCACTAGCAGTGCGCTCTTGAAGTGGAGCATTGCGGCCAAGGAGATTGTCTGGCAACTTATCCGCGATAACAACGAGCCCCTTGTTGAACTGCAACTCAAGGACGTCGAGTACGACCGCACGGACAACTCGGATGGATCACACATCAATCTGATCCAGGTTGGCAAGGTTCTCGGTCTCAATTTACTTCCAGATGCCATCTATCCGGTCATGGTGGCTCCTTACGTCGAGGGCAACGCCGCAGGCACAGACGATGATTCCAAACCCATGATTCGTGTGTACTGGAATATGCTGGAGGCCATCGCCGGAATCCCTATTATGGACCACTTCGAGGTGAACCTCTTCCCTCTGAAGGTGCAATTGGAACGTGAGGTAGGAAAGAAGCTCTTCGAGTACATATTCCCTGGTATCGACGGTGATGGCGCACCAACCGATGGCAAGAACACCTCCCCATTCATGATTAAGCAGACGTTGCCAGGTGAGGAAGATGAAAAGAGCGATAACGAGTCGATGAATGAATCGGTCCCTCGCCTAGGAGCTGCTATTTCTTTCGTCGACAACAAGGATAACGCCTCAGACATTGGTCAAAGTCAATTCGAGACGCGGGCCGGATCTCTTGAACTGAGGCTTCGCCCGACGTTGACGTCTGATCCAGACGAAGACACGGCAAAGCACAAGGCGCTGAGCATTCATTCAGGAGAGGGCAACTCTTTCCGTCTGTTCCGATCAGGCACTGGATTCAAGGCGGTCGGGAAGAAGGCTTCTCATGATTCTCTCCGCAACGCTACCAATCCTAGGCCCGGTATCGGCAGAACTGGCACCGGGTTTTCTGCCGTTTCCGTCAGCGGCGAATCGAGAAAGGCCTCACGCTTCGGACTGCGGCATAGGTCCAGCGGCAACGGTGATAAGCCGAAGCAGTCTGACGATCTGACCAAGATGATTGACAGAGCGTCGAACTACATGACATTCTCCTACATCAAGATGCCCTCGGTCGTGCTTTGCGTCAGCTACAAGGGCAAAGGAGAGCGCAACTTTGAGGATGTTCATGACTTTGTCTTCCGCCTACCCACGATCGAGTATCACAACAAAACGTGGTCCAACCTCGACCTTGCCCTTGCTCTGAAGAGCAGGGTCATCAAGGCGTTGATTAGCCATACGGGCGCCATCATTGGCAACAAATTCAAGCACAGGCCAAACATTGCGCAGCAGAACAAGCTGCGAGAACTGGCAAATAATTCGGCACTTTTGGCGACGCCCTACTCGTACGCGCCTTCAATCGCGGAGTCGAGGGATAACAGCGGTGATGACTCTTCATCTCTATATGGTGTGTCGCCCGTTGATTTTTCGAGATCTCCGCCGCAGTCGATTCGACGGGCGCAAACTTCGGCGCCGACGCCGGCACCCGCGTCGTCCAACAGTAGGAGCCCTAGCATTGCATCCTCGAGGTCTCAACGGTCGGCCACAACACATGTCGCTTCAGGTTCCGGTGGCAGTGGCGTCGGTGCTATGGGCGGAAATGTTTCGGTCAGCTCGCAGGCTTCTGGGGCGATTCCTACCTTTTTGATGACACAGCCTACGATATCTACCATTGATAGCATGGACATGCAGGGTGGTAGGAGTGGGTTTAATCTTTTGAGGCCGAGTTCCAGTGGATGGTCCCGACCTTTTGGTGGACAAAGCACTCCGGTGAACACGGCAGGAGTGAAGCGGCCTGGGAGCAGTAGTGGAGTTTCGCTGGCGGGAATGGCCACGTCGTCGACTTTTACTAGCATCACCAGTAATGGACATGCCCCCGAAACAAGCCCTGAAAGGAAGAGGGCGGGTACCACGGGACATGGAATCAGGGAGAAGTTTCATGCTTTTGCGAATCGGTTGAAGGATCGCGAGGCGACGGTTGTTCATGTTGGGGGTGGAGAAGGAGGAGGAGGAGTGGTAGAAGAAAGTGAGGCGAAAGAAGATAATGATGAACGTGGTGGTGGTAGCGGGCTATTCAAGACATTGAGTAGAGGTGTACGAGGGTAAAAGGCATTGAACATGAATACCCATTTTTGGTGTCCTTGGTTATAATTTGGCCTTTTCTTTTGAAGCAAAGCAAGCAAGCACAACACAGCATAGCAGAGCAAAGCATTGATTGGATAAGGATTAGGCGTCTCTCTTTTTTCTCTTCAAGTATTTTTATTATTTTTTGTTACAGGAATTTTAGTATATAACTTTACAACATATAAAGATGGAAATGGTATACAAGGGGGAACAAAAGGGAGGGGATTCACATGCATACAATAGATCCACATGAGAGTTTTCTCGTAACTTTTTATTATTATAGTCAAAGCCAGTAATGAATCTCTTTAATATTTTCTTTATTTATATTAATGAACAAGGAAGGAGGTGGTGACGTTGTCGTCGTCGGCACCTTGACGGCCGCAGAATCCTTATCTTATCGCAGCTACAGCTGACACTGTGCAACCCCCTCTATTTAACTAGGCACCTGCAACAGCTCGCCCTCTCAGAGCTTCCAGTTTCCCACTTTCATCGAACAACCAAACCAAACCACAACTGCCCATTCAAATTGACAAATCACACCCCAAACACAACGCAATTTAGTTATTAAAAACATAAGTGCAAAATAAAACAAGCAAACAAAAGTTTCGACAACCCAAGCCGCAAGGGCTTCAGTCGTCAAGATGGGTAATTACTCCTCATCAGCACCAAACCCGATTGTATCTAACCATTGCAAATGTATTTCCAGAGCTCCCACCACTAAACGAATCCATCGTCCACGCCCAGCGCGACTCCCTCTACAGCTACGACAAGCTCTCCCAAGACAACACAGGCAACCCCTGGCTCAAAGACCCAATTTACTTCAAAACCGTCCGCATCTCCTCCGTCGCGCTCCTCAAAATGACCATGCATGCTCGCTCAGGCGGCAACATAGAAATAATGGGCATGATGCAGGGATACATTGACAATCAAGCAATCGTCATCACCGACGCATTCCGTCTGCCAGTCGAAGGCACCGAAACGAGGGTTATGGCAGCTAACGAAGCGGACGAGTATCTAGTTACTTACCTCCAAGGCTGCCGCGACGAGTCTCGTCAGGAGAATGTGGTTGGATGGTATCATTCGCATCCTGGATATGGATGTTGGTTATCTGGTATTGACGTTGAGACGCAAAAGTTGCAGCAGATGCAAGGGCCCATGGTTGCTATTGTTGTTGATCCGGACAGGACGATTTCGACGGGAAAGGTTGAGATTGGAGCGTTTAGGACGTATCCGGAGGATTATGTGAGTAATGGCGGGATGGGAGGGGTTGACGTGCCGGTTAATAAAGGGGATGACTTTGGGGCTCATGCGAATAAGTATTATGCTTTGGAGGTTGAGCATTATAAGAGCACGTTGGATGAGAAGTTGTTGGGGATTCTGTGGGAAAAGTATTGGGTTCAGACTGTGGGACAGAATTTGTTATTTGCGAATAGGGATTTTAGCGGGATGCAGATGAGGGATTTGGGTCAGAGGGTTAAGAATGCTGCTGCGGCTATTACGATGGCTGGAAGTGGAGGGGGAGGAGGAGGTGGTGGGGGTAGACAAGGTGGTGGTGGTGGTAATGCTGGGTATGATGATAGCTGGGGAAGCTCTGGGGAGTTTGCTGATCCTGTGCCGCATTCGAATTCTAGTGCGCAGATTCGTGGTAATGGTGGTGGTGGTGGTGTCCTTGGGAAGGGAGCGTCGCAGGAGAGTTTTGATAGGATTTTGAGGGATATGAGCCAGGTGGCGGCTAAGGAGAAGCTTGGATTGACAGCTTCGGAGGTGAAGCAGGTTATCTTTGGTGGGCAGAGGCCTAACTGTGGTGGTTGTCGTCCACCGGTGTTGTTGCAGAGGCCGCAGCAACAAGAGGTACCGGAGGAGGCGATGGATGAGGAGAGTGCTTAGGAGGCAGAATTGGGGCATTCAAGCTTGGCACAACTTTCTCTTTATCCTTAGACATACCACGACGATTATGAAACGATACAGTCATTTTAGTATTAAGTCTATTTGCTTTTTTCTTGCAACGGCGTCAGGCAAGGGACGGATAAATCAAATCAGCGGTACACAGAGAAAGAGAGATACATATTTTATGTAGAGTTTATACAATTGATAACAAGACTTTTAGATACCGTCAAGGCTCTCAGTAACGCAACGCAAAACAACTTTAACGCAACGCAATTCAACGCAACTTTTCACCCAAAGTTGCGTAATATTTCGCAACGCAATTAAGCCCGCTGTTATGTAACGCAACGTAATTTCAGGTCCAAGTTGCGTTGCGTTGCGTTGCGTTATGGAGAGCCTTGGATACCGTATACTCTGGTGGCATGAGTGATATGATATATACATTCCATTGTGTTTTACTTGTCAGTTTCTCGAGCAACTGCAACAGCCTTGGCAGCCATCAACCGCTTCATCGTCTCCTCCCTTCCTAAAACCTCCATACTCGAAGGGATCGAGAATCCTTCCTCTCCAGCGAGCATTACCCACCGACAAAACTTCCAGGTATTTTTGGTGACAGTTCCTGATTCATCGTCTGCTTTAACAAAACCAATCGCCGATTTCCTTTCTGTCAAGACTCTGCTGATTGCGTCTTTATTCCAGTTCTCTGAGGGTATGTTTTCAATCTCCTGAACGAGATACTGCATTGCGTCTGTGAGGGTGGACGGTTCATCCAACAGAGTAACAGATTTGAACTGCATGTTGGATAATAACTCCTCTTTAAGAACGGAATCCGGGATCGAGTAAAACAAGTATTTTAGTGCGTGAAAGGTTGAATCAAACTTCTCTTGGTCAGAAACCTCTGGTCCTTGTTCATTTGCTTTGATTATTGTTTTGAAGATTTCAGATAGATAATTTGTGTTGGATAAGATTTCGGGATTTGGAATTGGATCACCGAGGAGTTTGGAAGTAGGGGCGATTTCGTTTAGTTTAGTGAGGAAGGGAACGAGTAGAGACTCTTTGAGTTGGAGTAAACGGGTTGGATTTGATTCGAGTTGAGAGGAAAGACGTTTTAGGTGTTCTTTTTGGAGAAAGGAGAGTTTGGATAGAGAAACGATTATATCGCCTTTGCTGAATTTGAGGTTGAACTGTATGATGATATCGTCAGATTGGGATAAAGATGAAATGGGGAGAGGGGGAGGAATCGTACATTGTCAATCATATCCTGCAAAGTCATTACGTCTCCGTTTCCGCCTGGCTTTTTCCCGCCGCTGGCATCTCGACCTCTCCAACCTAAGAGGGAAACAAAGTTTAAGAGGGTTTCAGGGAGTATGTATCGGTCTTGATACCAGGACATATTGACGCCTAAATGGCGCTTGCTTAGTTTTTGACGCTGGGCGTCAACGAGAAGACCGAGGTGAGCGAACTGAGGTGGTTGCCAACCAAAGGCGTTGTATAACTCTACGTGTTTAGGCGTAGAGATTAACCATTCGGCTCCGCGGATTACATGGGTGATTTTCATGTCCTTGTCGTCGACTACGTTGGCAAAGTGATAAGTTGGGAAGCCGTCACGCTTGATGATGATGTAGTCATCTTCGGGGTCTTTTTTGCGGTAGTTGCCGTAGACGATGTCTTGGATTACTGTGGGGGTTTTTGAGCTCTTGAATCTGATGGCGAAAGTTTCGCCCTTTGCTGCTCGGGAGTTGGATTCTTCTGCGGAGAGGTGAAGACAGGTGCCTGGATAGAGGGTTGGTTGACCTGCTTCGTTTTGGATTTGTTTGTGCTCTTCGAGGACTTCGGGGGCGCAGAAGCATCGGTAGGCTTTGCCTTGTTCTATGAGGGTTTGGGCGTGTTTGTGGTAGAGATGAAGTCTTTCTGATTGTCTGTAGGTGCCGTGGGGTCCGTTTACATCGGGGCCTTTGACGGTGTCAGTTGGGAAGAACATAATATGCAGCATATGCAACTTACCTTCATCCCAGGAGAGCCCGGACCATTTGAGGTCTTGGTAAAGCTTTTCTTCTGCATCTTGAACGAGACGGTTCTAAATGTTTTTACTGATATGAGCCTCTCAAGTTCATCTTTTTACGGTCTATAAAATTTGAAGATGAAAAAATATCACACCTGATCGGTATCCTCGATGCGCAAAATAAACTGGCCTCCGGTAGCTTTAGCAAGAAGATAGTTGAACAAGGCAGTCCGCAATGATCCCAGGTGCAAATATCCTGTCGGTGATGGAGCGAATCGGGTTCGACATGGGTGGTCTGGCAGCTTGAGTTTTGCTTCTCGTGCTTGCCGATCTGGGTTGGCTGAGAGTTTGGAGCTGCATGAGAACCATACTCGGTGTGTTTGAGGTTTTCTCAAGCTACAATATACAGTCGACCATATTGGCCGTCTGGAAAGACTGATACCTATACCTCCCATTTTTGGTGGAATGAACGTCGTCGGTGGGAGGTAGGTGATGAGCTTGAGCTGAGCCACAGAGAAGCTCTCTCAATTCATACTGATTGTGGCGGTGCACTCGCTCAGTTGAACTGGAACTCGGCCGGAGGTCCACCACTAGCAACATTGATAGGTTATCGATAAGATTAAACAGTTTGAAGAGATGGGAATTTCATCATTCCCACCCCTCCGCGGATGCAACCCATGACGGGACAAGATGAAGATTGACCGATATCAAAATATTTCTCTATTTCGTGGCCTCATTTGTCTTAAAGAGGCGATTGTCATTCGGTCAAACTGCTTAAAACTTCTTCTCCTCTTGACAAATTATACAATGATGCAGCTGTTGATCCCAAATAATTCACCAGCCAGCAACTAACGGGGATGGAGGGGCATGGATGGATGAACGGATGAACGATAACTATCCGCAGGCGCCATGTTGCACGAACCAAGGGTCCATTGAAAGCGTCATTGTCTGTATTGACACGCTCGACTTGACTCTGTTGTGTTACAGAGTTGTCGCAAGTCATTTGCTGCCTCTCCGCTGTGGCTCTTTTTGTTGGAAACGCCCCTCAAAGATTGTTCTTTGCCCTCAAAGGATATTGTGTTTTAAACTTTGCATTGTGGAAAATAAATCAACTGTATCCTTGACCTGTTTGACACAAGCTGTCGGGCAGTTGTCTTCACTCTTTCCTGCCCCAGCACCTTTTTTTTTTTTTTTTGCTGCAGGGAACGCCGCGGGGTGCCTTCTTGACGGGCTAAAATTTCAGTACCACGTACCCAAGCCTTCCTTACCTTTCCCCCATCGACACCTTTCTCAACAAATACGCCCCGACAACTCCCATTTTGGAATCCGCATTCTCTTTCAGAGTTTGCAAATAGTTCCATAATACGCGCTGCCAGCCATCAAATCATCGGCTTCTTCCAACCCATCGGAATACCGCAAACATGGCCAGCGCAGAGGAGGATATCGATCTCTACGGTAAGCAACGCACGCTGCTGCCTCTGTCACAGCCCCGATGCCACTGCATGGTATATGCTAACCTCAAGATTTCCTATGGTAGCCCTCCTCGGCGTAGACAAGTCAGCCAGCCCTAATGATATCAAGAAGGCTTACCGCAAGGTATGTTTCTTGCCCTGCTTATCTTTTGTTCCTCTTGCTGACAATCATGTGTGTATTGTAGTTGGCCCTGCAGCACCACCCCGACAAGGTCCCCGAGGAGATCCGTGCCGAGTCAGAAGCCAAATTCAAGGCCATTACACAAGCATACGAGATCCTTCGCGATGACGAGAAGCGCCACCTCTACGATACCCATGGCATGGCTGCCTTTGACCCATCAAGAGGCGGCGGCCCCGGTGGTCCCGGCGTAAACCTTGACGACATTCTCTCCCAAATGTTTGGCGGCGGCATGAGTGGAATGGGTGGCATGCCCGGCATGGGCGGTATGCCCCGGAGGCCAAGACGCAGTCCCGACGAGGAGCAGCCTTACAAGGCGACCCTCGAGGATCTGTACAAGGGCAAAACCGTCAAGTTTGCTGCCGAGAAGCAGATCGTGTGCGGTACTTGCAGCGGCACCGGTGCCAAGGAAAAGGTCAAGGTCACCAAGTGCGATCGGTGTGGTGGTCATGGTGTTGTCGACGTCATCCGCCAGATGGGTCCCCTCAGGCACAGAGACCGCATCATGTGCGACCACTGCCAGGGCGCCGGTAACTATTACAAGGAGAAGGACCGTTGCAAGAAGTGCAAGGGCAAGCGAACTATCAAGGAGAACAAGGCCCTCGAGGTTTACATTCCCCGCGGTTCCATGCAGGGAGAGAGAATCGTTTTGGAGGGCGAGGCCGACCAGCTCCCTGACACTACTCCCGGCGATCTCATCTTCCACATCGTCGAGGAACCTCATGATATCTTTACTCGCATTGGTCACGACCTTTCAGCCGACCTCAAGGTGACCTTGGCTGAGGCCCTTGGAGGCTTCTCGCGCGTCGTCTTGAAGCACCTCGACGGCAGAGGTATCCACATCAACCACCCACGTGGTAAGATCATTCGTCCTGGCCAGGTCCTCAAGGTCCATGGCGAGGGCATGCCTCTCAAGCGAGGTGATCAGAAGGGTGACTTGTACTTGATCGTCAAGATTGAATTCCCCAAGGACGGTTGGTTGAATGACGAGAAGCAGTATGATGAGCTCTTGAAGCTCCTTCCTGGTCCCGAGGCTCCGATCAAGGCTGAAGAGGTTGATGATGTCGAGTACGAGGAAGACGCAGATATTGAGCAGGTAAGTAGATGTCTCAGAACAGATCTGGTGGCCGTGAACTTTGCTGATATTATTGTCCAGATGGGTGCTCACCAAGGTGATCCGAGATATGCTTCCGGTGAATGGGAGGATGATGATGACGAGGGCGAGGGCGTGCAACAGTGTACCGCTCAATAAAAAGTATGAAGATAAAGGGGGAATATTCTTTCAGAGAATCATTTGGTAGAGCCCGATTTCTTTTACTCTCTGTGGGCCTAGTTGGCCATGCAGCGCTGCTGCTCTGGATACTGGGAATGGGGAAGCGGCGAAGCGTAACAGGTACGCCATGACTGTGATTTCAGCATTCACAGAGGAGTGCATGGGAATGCTGGAAGAGGGCCATAATGCAAGCCCTTTTCTGTTTTTAGATTAAAAAAATGATATGATTTGACATTACAAACACCATTCCGCATCCCTACATTGTCTTTCCATCATCGTGCGTTGAGAGTAAATCCTTATCGATAATGTTGGCCCCGCCAGGAACACAAAGACGCGAGTGGGGTCTCGCCTCAATCGCCAAGCCAAATTCATTGGTGCACAGACCACTGAGCTTAACAATTTTCAGAATTCCGCAGCCCTAAGCCCACCAGCACCCAATTTCTCGATTTTTTCCACGCCCAGGTAGGTCCCGATATTGACGTCGCCAAACCCTTCAACCGTCACCCGACACAAACACCGTCAAGGTATGTACTCGCTGTCCCTCTGCAATTGAATCAATTATCAGAGTAGAACCTAACGAAATTTTTAAAGATGGTTGCCGCCAAGAAGCATGTCCCGATCGTGAAGAAGCGTACGTACCGAAATTCTTTCCCACCGATTACACGACCCCCGAAGCAATTCTACACACTTGCCCGACGAGGTGGAAGACACATACACGCCGTTCACGTCCAGATCCGGTTGATGGATCATTTGAAAGAGCACGAATGTTGACGAGATGGTTTTGATATACAGGCACGAAGAGCTTCATGCGCCACCAGAGCGACCGCTTCATGCGTGTCGACTCTGCTTGGCGCAAGCCCAAGGGTATTGACAACCGTGTCCGAAGACGCTTCAAGGGCAATCTTGCTATGCCCTCGGTACGTGGCCCTTATTTTCTAGACTCTGGAGGTTGTTGGGAATCATGTGGTGGAGAATGTCCGGTGCTGCTTCTGCTTTATGTGGGGGCAGCAAGCTAGGAACTACGACTGGATTGATAGGAAGGATGTGAAATTGGAACAACCAATGGGAAATCAAAGGGAAACAGGGTGACTGACAGAACGACCTTGATTTTAGATCGGCTATGGCTCCAACAAGAAGACCAAGCACATGATGCCCTCCGGCCACAAGGCTTTCCTCGTCAGCAACGTCCGTGATGTCGAGCTGCTCCTCATGCACAACAAGACCCACGCTGCTGAGTGCGTAACCTTCCTTGGGTCTAAGTTGATGGAGGAAAAACCAACTGACACTCTTACCACAAACAGGATCGCCCACAACGTCTCCTCCAGGAAGCGCATCGAGATCATTGCCAGAGCGAAGCAATTAAGCGTCAAGGTCACCAACGCCAAGGCCAAGGTCACCACCGAGGTTTAAATTACGAACTTTACGCGATGGGGGCATTTCTTTACGTGTTTTGGGGCATCTTCTCAGGCGGTCTTGGGGGAAAAGGTCTGCTTTTAAAAAGGTTCTGCGATTTGCCTAGCCCAAATACACCACACAACGAGCTAGACGAAAATACAACGCAAGCCAAGAGTCAAGCTTCGTCACGACCAAACCAAAAAAGATGATCAACAAAAATGGGGCTAGTCCTTTTTATCAGTGACTGAAAGTCATGGGAACGTGTGTTATATTTTACTGGGCGTTCTTGAAAATCTGAGTTTGCTGGTTCTTGGTAATCATGAGTTCGAGAGACAAATTTGGGACTTAACATGAGGCTATCGCGAGGCAGACACAAGAACAAGAACCTGTGGTCTTTTGCTGGTCGGTAGAAAAGCATATCTCATCCCCATAGGGCTCTTCTTTCCCTTGAGAATCAATCTGAAAAGCCCACACTGTTCTTGTCCCATTCCAGTGATTGGATGACGTTGATCTTGCACCTACACAACACAGTTTTATGAGTTTCGACCTCCCTCAGCCGAACGAACTTTTTGACACTAGATAAATAGTGGAAAATACCTTGATCTTCACTCGTAAATATTGGTAACACTACAGAAAACTGGAACCAATCCGTGGCCTGGTTACCATTGGATTTGCAGACGACACAAATTTACTGGCAGTAGCACGAGACACAGCAACGGCAT